>JANJGK010008183.1:0-27740 GCA_039081455.1 Macrobrachium rosenbergii
AATTTAAGGTAATTTAGCCTTGTGATTCTGACTTCGGGGGTCCAGGAAAACATAAAAAAAGAGGAAAACAAAAGGGGAATTTCATATGAGCATAAGGCTCTTCTGCTGAAGGGAGATATTACGTAAACACGTGGGCAAACTTAAAGGAGTGTATTTACATAAATGACATTAGTAAGGGGAAAAGGAATGCAAGTAGATTATTGATCCTGAAGGGGATACCTACGGGATGAATGAAACTGGGGGATTCCAGACACAGTCCAAGAAGCTTCCACGATATAGGGTCCCTCTGAAATGAGAGATATGCACATTATACACCAGTAATGAAAATAGACAAAAGAATAATGGATTCGAAGCTGCACTGAGGGTGCCAAGGGGCTTCGATGAATTAATGATAGCTTAGCACTGCCGACGCTTGAGGAGCACGGACATTTGACAAGAGATTCAGTGATTACTGGCTCTCAAATTAAGTAAATGTTACGAGACAAAAGCATGACTGAATGGAGGTCTTTCAGAGCACTTTACCATAAGGCAGATTTGGTTCCAGCGCAGAAAGCGGTCCGTGGATGACTTGCGATTTCCGAGGGCGAGTTCTTCCACATGTTAGGATGCAAGGGCTTCAGTAAAAGGGCAAGGCGATGGGGACTTCTCGAAACTCCAAGCAAATGGTGTCGGTCATCGGTCCGGCTGGCATCCAAGGGAACACATGGGTGGTGGCCGGAGTTCACAGAGGGAAAGTATACTTTGAAAGGCCACGTGGTTAGTAGCTAACAGAGGGCCAGGGCATGGCAGTGATTTGGGATTACTCTACTCCATCCCATCCAGCACGAGTGTGAGAGCGAACCTTGGTTTGGTTTCTGCTTTTATCTCCTCCTATGGGACAGGGGGCACGTCCAACACATAGGGGGGTTGAGTCATGTTCAGCTGATGCCTGCAGGAGTTTTTTGCCTGAAAAGGACAACCAGACAATTCACTTTTGCCTCAGAAATTATCTACTTGAAGGGAATGGCCTTCAATCCGTTTTAATCTCTTGTATTCTGACCGTGCGAAATCTCGAAATATCGATCAGCCGACAGTAAATGAAAACAACAAAGAAAAAGGAAAAAGGGGGAAGCAATTTGCTAGCGAGTTCTTGCTAATTATGATAATATATATATCTATATATCTATATATCTATGCTTAAAAAATCACAGTAGATGCACGTGACTTCAGTGTATAAGCGAATCCCACAGGATATATATATATATATATATATATATATATATATATATATATATATATATATATATATATATATATATATATATATATATATATATATATATATATATATATATATATATATATATATATATATATATATATATATATATATATATATATATATATATATATATATATATATATATATATATATATATATATATATATATATATATATATATATATATATATATATATATATATATATATATATATATATATATATATATATATATATATATATATATATATATATATATATATATATATATATATATATATATATATATATATATATATATATATATATATATATATATATATATATATATATATATATATATATATATATATATATATATATATATATATATATATATATATATATATATATATATATATATATATATATATATATATATATATATATATATATATATATATATATATATATATATATATATATATATATATATATATATATATATATATATATATATATATATATATATATATATATATATATATATATATATATATATATATATATATATATATATATATATATATATATATATATATATATATATATATATATATATATATATATATATATATATATATATATATATATATATATATATATATATATATATATATATATATATATATATATATATATATATATATATATATATATATATATATATATATATATATATATATTATTATGATTAGCAAGAATTTGCTAGCAAATTACCTCCCCCCCCCTCCTTTGTTGTTGTTGGTTGTTCATTTACTGCCAGCCGGCCGATCGATAGACCATCTGTCTATCGACTTAAAAACAAGGGTTAAAAGATTAAAGGCGCTCCCATTTTTGATAAAGATCTTTCCTTCGAGGCAAAAGTAATCTGGCTTGGGTGTTTCTCCTACAGGCCAAAACCTCCCCTGCGGGCAGCAGGTGCAATGAGTCAAAGCATCTGTGTTGGGCGCACCCCTGCCCCATAGGAGGGGATAAAAGGCAAAAGCCCACGAGGTCTCGACACACACGCGGGCTGGAGGATATGGAGTGAACTTGTGAAGACGTCCCCAACACCTGGCCCCATCGATGCCCTTGCATCCTAACCACGTGGCCCTTTCAAAAGTATACTTCTCCTCGTGCCCTTCGACCGTATTCCTCGAGCCCACACGCCATTGCTTGGAGTTTCGAGGAGTCCCCATCGCCTTGCCCCTTTACGGAAGCCCTTGCATCTCACCACGTGGAAGAAACTCGCCCTCGGAAATCGCAAGTCATCCACGGACTGTCTTCTACGCGCCCTCAGAAAATCTGCTAAGGTAAAGTGCCCTGGAAGAGCCCCATTTCAGTCACGCTTTTGTCTCGTAATGTTTTCTTAAAGAGAAAGCCAGAAATCTCCCTTGTCTAATGTCCGTGTGCCTCTTGCATCGGCAGTATTAAGTCTTTATTACTCCTTTGGCACCCTCAGTACAGCTTCGAATTCATCATTCTTTGTCTATGTCATTACTGGCGTATAATGTGCATATCTCTCATTTCAGAGGGACCCTTCGTGGAAGCTTCTCGGACTGTGTCTGGAATTCCCCAGTTTCATTCAATCTACTGAGTTCCTCTTTCCCGTACTAATGTCATTTATGTAAATACACTACTTTAAATGTGCCCACGTGTTTTACGTAATATTTCCCTCAGTAACCAGAGCCCTATGCTCATATGAAATTCTCCTTTGTTTTCCTCTTTTTTTACGTTTTCCCGTACCCACGAAGTCAGAATCACAAGGCTAAATTACCTTAAATCGTTGCTACCTGTCTCACAGAGCATATTTCAAACTAAAACCACGGAAAAACGTAAAAATATATATATATGTATGTATATATATATATATATTTTCATGATGTTGCCTTGTAATACGTATATCCTCCTATAATTTTGACATATTTACTTTTTTCATGTGTTATGTTTAATGATAATGATCATTGAAGTGTCATATTTAGTTTGGCATCAGATCTCAAAAGAACTTGATTAAGTAAATTGATAGCGTAATTTAGAACTGTTAATACAATTTTAATAGTAACGTAGTTTAGAATCTTTCTTGATAAAAGCGTAGCTTATGAACACGCGTGTGTGTCCACCAAGACTTGTTTCATTTCAGGTGTCATCAGTTCAGATAAGAGCGAGCGCTTTGTTTTGGGCTAGTAATGACAGGTTTTGATAACAAATGCGATTCGTCCCATATGGGCTCAAGACGAGTGATTTCATGTTGTTACATGCATTGTTCAAGTTATGTACGCCACTCTGAGAGAAAGACTACGTGTCTTCATCAATTACGTCATGTTTTGTAAGATTGCGTTCAAAACGTTTTGCTGGGATGACATAACTTCCTTCTAGAAGCTTCTCCATTGTATCTCGCACCCAAAATGCTTTATTGACGTCACTTCCCTGCTTCTAGAACTTTTGTATCTCGTACCCAAAATGCCTTAATGACATCATGTAATTGTTTCACGTGTTACTGGAATTCTAAAATTTGTTTCATTCTGATTTCTGAGACCAGTCGATTTGGTTCCATCTCTCTCTCTCTCTCTCGTTCTTAGAAAGAGATTCTTTTAACGTAGTGTTTTGTGGTCACATATTAACATTAACTTTTGAGATCTGAATTTAGCAAAGTTATTTAGTTCGTAACGGCGCCTGGTAAATGTGTGTATTGTGGTAACGCAGCTGCAGCAAGTGATTTACAGAGGTTTTCACAAGTTGTGTAAGGTAACGTGAATTTTACCTATTAATACCATGGTATGATAAGTTAGGAAATTTTGAACAAGTGAACTCAATAAATCTTATGTGTATATTATTGTGTGTTTTTCTATTTACAATCTCTTTATATTTTCACAGTTTTTATGTTTGTGATGTAACATTTATTTACATAGCATTTTAAATATTTCTTGGTAATTTAACATTGCATATGTAATTTAACATTGCATGTTTGATTTTGATATCTCATGTGTTAAGATTTTCTTTTTTAATCTTGAGTAATTCTTGATAGTTTAAATTTTGCTTGATTAATTTAAATTCCTGATAAAGTTTTTGTGAATTAATTTTGTTTCATAATTGAATTCAAGAATTAATTAAGTGTTGTGTTATTTTCAAGTAATGGTAAATTTTTCAGATTGTGAATTCTAATTAACTATGAATTCTAATTATAAACTTTGAATTTAAAAATAAATTTTTGTATTTAACATTTTTAGAAAAAGTG
The DNA here is from genome assembly GCA_039081455.1 of Macrobrachium rosenbergii. NCBI lineage: Eukaryota > Metazoa > Arthropoda > Malacostraca > Decapoda > Palaemonidae > Macrobrachium > Macrobrachium rosenbergii. The sequence goes on from JANJGK010008183.1 coordinate 4,518, forward strand.
TTTCATTTATTGATCACCAGTGAATAGGATTGATTGTGCGTGCATAAGGCAAAGTGATAAACATGTTTTGTTCTTTTAGTTTTGCTAAAGTGAATTAAGACCAGGGAAACAGTTACAGTTTTTTGATGGAGTGATGCCTTCTACTCTAGAATATTTCTAGTTTAATTTTGATACCTCACACATATTCTGATAGACTTAGTTTGATTTTTCAAGTAATAAATAAGTTTTTTCTTAAGGGGTAGCTGTTACCTTTAGAGTACTCAGTCGTAATAATTAATGTTATGAGAGTTCAGGTATCTGGCTGAAGTGAGGTATATTTTTGAATTTTGAGATTAGTTGTGTAATAACCAGGTACTTGATACGCATCGTGACATTATATTGTTTGTTGCCCAGAGACCCGTGGAACAAAACAAAATATCACTCTGGTTTATGGTTTATGCTGGTGGTGTTAGGGATATATTTTGATAGGAGAGTGACCACATAGTTATTTTTTGCTTTGTATTGTGAATTATTTAGTTGAGTAACTTAGAGAATATGGCTCTGTTCAATGTTCAGAGGTTTTTAGCAACTCCTTCCATCCAAGAGTTATCTGAATCCAACCTGACTAAGGTACAGTGGATTGCTTTAGCAGTAGCGTGTGGGGGTAATGTGTCTAGTGGTATGATTAAGGCACAAATCAAATATATTGCAATCCAAGCATTGATGGACTCTGGTAAAGTAGATGAAGAGTTAGGAGAGGTGCAAGAATTGTTGAATGCAGCTGAGGCAGAATTTACAGATAAACATGAGCAAAAGAAAGAGAAAAGTGATGCAGAAGCAGAGCTTAGACGTATAGAAGCAGAAGAAAATTTGATTAAGCTGAGGATACAGGCTGAAAGAGAGAAAATGCAAGCAGAAAGAGAAAGAGAAGATAGAGAGAAAAGAAAAAGAAAGGAAAGAGAAGAAGAAAAAGCAGCAGAAGAAGAAAGAGAAAGAGCAAAAGAAGAAAGAGAAAGAGCAAGACATGAAAGGGAGATGGAGTTAATGAAAGCTCGATCCACATTACCTGTAACACCATCTAACCCTACTCAAGGTAATTCAGACCCTGTATTTGATGTAGTAAGAGTGCAGAAATTAATTCCAAAATTTACAGAAGAAGCTCCAGATGAGTTTTTTGATCACTTTGAAAAAGTAGCTTCAGGTATGGGATGGCCAGAGGATAAATGGTCGGTCTTGTTACAGAGTGTTCTCATTGGTAAAGGAAGAAGTGCCTATTTAGCCTTATCAGCTGATTAGTGTAAAGAGTACAAGGTACTCAAACACAATGTGCTACAAGTTTACCAGATGGCCCCTGAATATTATAATGAAAGATTCAGATCTTGGAGAAAAGATGACAGGATAACTTTCTTAAATTATGCTTAAAAAATAAGAAGATGTTTTAAACGATGGTTGGAGACTGCTAAAGTTAAATCTATGGACGAACTTGAAGAGTTAGTAGTCCTAGAACAATATCTTAGAGGAATTCCTGAACACATAAGAGCCTATTTAAGAGAGAGAGGTTAGGAAACTTGACAAAGCTGCTGCATTGAGCGAAGATTTTAATATAATTTCTAGCAAAAGAAATTATAATGTCAAGTACCAGAACCAACAACGCACAGGTTTCAGGTCTCATCCAAATTTCAGGAACATTACAACTGGAAATTCTTCTAGTGGCTATGCCAATACAAAGCCAGGTAACACCCCTCAGCAATTGAATGTTAAATCCTCATCATCCAGTCTGTTCTCAAGACAGATACAGAAGACTAATGTTGTCTGCTACAAGTGTGGAAGAGTAGGACACTACAGTCGAGATTGTTATCAGATACAACAGCAGACCAAACCAGTTGGTCAAGTGGTTAAAGGTAACCAAGTGAAGCAAACTACGAAGAGCAGTGTGGGGAAGACTGAGACTAAACAAGCAGAGTGTTTAGCAACCAGTGGAAATGTAACTTCAAGCAGTGAGTGGCTGAACAGCTTGGAGGCTTTTAAGCCATATATCTATGAAGGTACGCTGACAACTCAAGGAGGAAGTGTGCAGGTACCAGTCAAGGTATTACGTGATACGGGGAGTAACCATAGTGTGGTAGTTCGTGGTGCTCACCCACAGCTGGAGAAGAATCTCACCGGAGATTCAGTTATTTTGAAGGGTACAGGAGGAGAAGAGGTAACTCCTATGTGCCGCTTGCACTTGTCCTGTGAATTGGTGACAGGAAATGTTGATTTTGCTGTAAAGGACTCACTAGCTGTTGAAGGTGTACATGTTTTACTGGGTAATGAAGTTGGTGGCGTACCATTTGTTCTTTGTTCTATAGTGACAGACAAACCGTTAAGGATTAGCCCTACTGTAGATTTAGAGAAGAAAAACCCCCACCTGTTTCCAAGTTGTGTAACTACCAGGAGTATGAAGAGAACTATGTCTGCAATTGAAAATACTAAGGATTTACCTGCACCAGAAGAATCTAGTGACGGATCTTTAAGCTTAGAAGAACTGTTCCAGGAAAGTGAAGTTTCCCCTAGTGTTAGTAATGAAGAGATTTCCCAAGAAGAAGAGGTTCCTGTTGTTATTGAAGAGACTCCGAGTAGTCAAAGTGTTCCTGAAGATAATAGTGAAACTACAGAAGCAGAGTTAGCAGATATGGAGAGTTTAGCCCTTGAAGTTGGTCAAGTGACTAGAGAGAAGCTAATGAAACTGCAGAAGAGGGATACAACGTTGGCTGATCTGTTCTTCAGAGTTGTTGATCAAGAAGAGATGCAACAAACCTCTAACTGTTATTATCTAAAGGAAGGATTGCTAATGAGGAAGCATCGACCTGCAGATATACCAGGAAATGCTGAATGGGGTGAATATCATCAAATTTTGATTCCATATCCATTGAGGAAACAAATTGTAGCAGTAGCGCATGAGTCTGGACATATGGGAATCAGAAAGGCTGTTGAGAAGATTATGAAGTATTTTTTCTGGCCTGGACTTCACAAGGATGTTAGCAGATTTTGCAGAGAGTGTCACACATGCCAGATAGCTGGAAAACCGAATGAAACCATTCAGAAAGCACCCCTACATCCCATAGAAGTTAGAGGAGAACCCTTTAGCAAGGTAATTATAGATGTGGTTAGGCCACTTCCGAAAACAAAGAAAAGAAATGAATATCTATTAACATTAATGTGTCCAGTGACTAGGTATCCTGAGGCGATTCCTGTAAGAAGTATAAGTGCAAAGGTAATTGCTGAGAAGTTGGTGGAGTTTTTCTCCAAGTTTGGAATACCAGAAATTGTGCAAAGTGATAGAGGAACGAACTTTACTTCAAAATTATTCCGGGATGTGATGAACTTGTTAGGAGTAAAACAACAGTTATCAACTGCTTATCATCCAGAGACTCAAGGAGCCTTGGAAAGGTTCCATCAGACATTGAAAAGTATGTTAACTAAGTATTGTAATGAATCAGGAAGAGAATGGGATGCTGGTTTACCTTTAATGTTATTTGAAGTTAGGAATGCTTATCAAGAAAGCATGGGATGTTCACCAAATGAAATGATTTTTGGTCGAGACATTAGAGGTCCATTGAAGATTCTTGCAGAGAACTGGGAAGAAAATCAAGAGGAAATCCAAGGAGAATATGTGAAGAACTTGAGGAAAAGGTTAAGAGAAATTAGAAATTCTCTTTAGAAAATTTGAAAATAAGTCAAGAGAAAATGAAAAGAAAATATGATGCTAAGGCTAAGCTAAGAAATTTTAGTATTGGACAGCAAGTTCTAGTGTTCTTACCAGTGAAAAGATTTCCCCTTACCAATAAGTTTCAAGGTCCTTATAGGATAATAGAGAAGTTAAGTGATCGAACTTATGTAATTGAAACACCAGGAAGAAGAAAACGACAGAGGAAGATACATGTGAATCTTTTGAAACCTTACTTCTCAGAAACTAAAACTGAAACAGTGTCAATAACACAGACAACTTCATCTACAGAGGACGATGATGGCTACGAATTGGGAGCTGAAAACAAGATGAACAATTCTTCAATATTAGAAAATTTGGAAGATAAACTAAAACATCTGAGTGTTGAGCAAAGTAGTGAATTAAGTGAAGTGATTCAAAGTTTCCCTGAAATTTTTGCAGATGTACCTAGGCGTACCAATCTGACAAAACATGAGATAAAGATCAGAGAAGATGGTAAACCTTTTAAAATAAGAGCTTATCGCTTATCACCTTTTCATCGAGATGTTTTGAAGAAAGAAGTTGATTTATTGCAGCATGGATTAGCAGAACCCAGTTCAAGTCATTATAGTTCTCCTTGTGTGTTAGTGAAGAAACCAGATGGCTCATTTAGGATGTGTACTGATTATAGGAAACTGAATTCCATCAGTGTGGCTGACAATTATCCCTTGCCTCTTATTGATCAATTACTTGATAATATTGGGCAAGCCAAATTTGTTTCCAAGATAGACTTGTTGAAAGGATATTATCAAATTCCCTTAGATGAGAATGCTAAGTTGCTGTCAGCTTTCATTACTCCTTTTGGACTGTATCAATACACTGTTTTGCCGTTTGGTCTGATGAATGCACCTGCAACATTCCAGCGAGTGATGGATCAACTATTAGGATCAATAGAAGGAGTAGGTGTATACCTTGATGACATTGTGATTTATTCTAACACATGGGAAGAACATCTGAAGATATTAAGAAAAGTGTTCAAGAAACTTCGGGAAGCAGGACTAACAATCAACTTACAAAAAAGCGAGTTTGGAAAGGCAACTGTACAGTATCTAGGATTTGAAGTTGGAAAAGGCCTTCTCGCTCCTATTGATGCTAATGTAGAAGGTATTCGTAAGGCTACCCCTCCTGCTACAAGGAAACAGCTACAAAGATTTTTGAGCATGGCTGGATTTTATCGCCGATTCTGTCCAAATTTCTCAGCCGTAGTAGCTCCCTTAACTGACTTAACCAGTCCTAAAAGAAAGTTTGTTTGGACTCCAGAATGTCAAGAATCATTTGAGAAGGTTAAAGCCATATTAACTTCAAGACCAGTGCTTCAAGCTCCAGACTTCAATAAAAAGTTCGTGATACGATGCATCCGACTGTGGAACTGGAACTGTTCTACTTCAAGAAGATGACAACAAAATCCTCCATCCAGTATGTTTCATGTCTTCAAAGTTGAAAAAGCACCAGAAAACTTACTCAACAATTGAAAAAGAAACATTAGCATTAATCACAGCACTGAAAAAGTTTGAAGTGTATGTGAACCGACCTAGGAGTGAAGAAATTTTAGTGTTGTCGGATCACAACCCAATCTCATTCATCAATAAGATGAAAAATAATAATATGAGACTGACCAGGTGGTCTTTATGCCTGCAACCGTATAATGTATGTGTTAAACACATTTCAGGAAAAGATAATGTCATAGCAGATTATTTATCCCGTTGTGAATCGTTGGATTCAAACCCGGGATAAGTAATCTTCTGGGGGGAGGAATTTCATGATGTTGCCTTGTAATACGTATATCCTCCTATAATTTTGACATAATTACTTTTTTCATGTGTTATGTTTAATGATAATGATCGTTGAAGTGTCATATTTAGTTTGGCATCAGATCTCAAAAGAACTTGATTAAATAACTTGATAGCGTAATTTAGAATTGATAATACAATTTTAATAGTAACGTAGTTTAGAATCTTTCTTGATAAAAGCGTAGCTTATGAACACGCGTGTGTGTCCACCAAGACTTGTTTCATTTCAGGTGTCATCAGTTCAGATAAGAGCGAGCGCTTTGTTTTGGGCTAGTAATGACAGGTTTTGATAACAAATGCGATTCGTCCCATATGGGCTCAAGACGAGTGATTTCATGTTGTTACATGCATTGTTCAAGTTATGTACACCACTCTGAGAGAAAGAATACATGTCTTGATCAATTACGTCATGTTTTGTAAGATTGCGTTCAAAAGGTTTTGCTGGGATGACGTAACTTCCTTCTAGAAGCTTCTCCATTGTATCTCGCACCCAATATGCTTTATTGACGTCACTTCCCTGCTTCTAGAACTTTTGTATCTCGTACCCAAAATGCCTTAATGACATCATGTAATTGTTTCACGTGTTACTGGAATTCTAAAATTTGTTTCATTCTGATTTCTGAGACCAGTCGATTTGGTTCCATCTCTCTCTCTCTCTCTCTCTCGTTCTTAGAAAGAGATTCTTTTAACGTAGTGTTTTGTGGTCACATATTAACATTAACTTTTGAGATCTGAATTTAGCAAAGTTATTTAGTTCGTAACGGCGCCTGGTAAATGTGTGTATTGTGGTAACGCAGCTGCAGCAAGTGATTTACAGAGGTTTTCACAAGTTGTGTAAGGTAACGTGAATTTTACTTATTAATACCATGGTATGATAAGTTAGGAAATTTTGAACAAGTGAACTCAATAAATCTTATGTGTATATTATTGTGTGTTTTTCTATTTACAATCTCTTTATATTTTCACAGTTTTTATGTTTGTGATGTAACATTTATTTGCATAGCATTTTAAATATTTCTTGGTAATTTAACATTGCATATGTAATTTAACATTGCATATTTGATTTTGATATCTCATGTGTTAAGATTTTCTTTTTTAATCTTGAGTAATTCTTGATAGTTTAAATTTTCCTTGATTAATTTAAATTCCTGATAAAGTTTTTGTGAATTAATTTTGTTTCATAATTGAATTCAAGAATTAATTAAGTGTGTTATTTTCAAGTAATAGTAAATTTTTCAGATTGTGAATTCTAATTAACTGTGAATTCTAATTATAAACTTTGAATTTAAAAATAAATTTTTGAATTTAACATTTTTAGAAAAAGTGTTTCATTTATTGATCACCAGTGAATAGGATTGATTGTGCGTGCATAAGGCAAAGTGATAAACATGTTTTGTTCTTTTAGTTTTGCTAAAGTGAATTAAGACCAGGGAAACAGTTACAGTTTTTTGATGGAGTGATGCCTTCTACTCTAGAATATTTCTAGTTTAATTTTGATACCTCACACATATTCTGATAGACTTAGTTTGGTTTTTGAAGTAATAAATAAGTTTTTTCTTAAGGGATCACGGTTACCTTTAGAGTACTCAGTCGTAATAATTAATGTTATGAGAGTTCAGGTATCTGGCTGAAGTGAGGTATATTTTTGAATTTTGAGATCAGTTGTGTAATAACCAGGTACTTGATACGCATCGTGACAATATATATATATATATATATATATATATATATATATATATATATATATATATATATATATATATATATATATATATATATATATATATACACGCCCACACACACACCACACACACACACACACACACACACACATATATATATATATATATATATATATATATATATATATATATATATATATATATATATATATATATATATATATATATATATTATATATATATATATATATATTCAGGGTGTTTCGAAATTAGAGCCCCCTCTACAGCATAAACTAAAATTGATATGGACGAAAACAAAAGTAATTCAGAACAGGTATTTATTTAAGTTTCTCTCTGAGTATTTAATATTTTGCGTGGCCTCCATCTGCCTGTACCACAGCCTGCATTCTTGAGGGGTATGATTTCAGCAAATCGCAAAAAAGCTGAAACTGAAACTCCATTTCCCTGAGCACTTCGGTCACCTTTCTTCTAAGGCAGTTGAGGCTTGGTATACCATCATAGTTCACTGTCCGCGCTTCAGCACGATCCTTTAAGACACTACCAATGTTTTTACACACATTAGGGTCAGGGGAGCTACCTGGAAATTCACTTGACGAGAAGAAATCGATACCACTGTTTCAAAGCAGCTCCTGTGTCTGAAGAACCTTGAAACATGGTGCCTTATCATGCAAAAATGTGACTTCTTCAATAGATAACACAATTTCAGGATCTTTGAGGAAAGTAAATACTCTCTGAAGTATTCGCCATTCCGTGACTGTCCTTTTTCTTTGATGATCCACATTAACCGTTTGGCTGTGAAACAGAAAAATTCCCAGACATTGAGGAAATTTCACAACTTGGCGATAGCGCATGTCATCGCTGGTATCATCCAACTTTGCAGCCCAAATGATGTCATTTTTATGATCTGGCTTCCTGACTGTGCAAATGAAGAATTCATCTGATGTGGCAACATGGAGAAATCAGCTTTATCCCAGTCTTTAAGAAATGAACCACAAAACCATGCACGGTCTTCTCTCTGTTGTTGAGTGATGTTGGGCTTGCTGATAAAATGAAATGGCTTGATACCAGATTTTTTCAACTCACGATATACAGCACTATAACTTCTCTTTTTTCCCCTTTTTGTTTCTAGCTCAAGCGCCAATTTACGTAAAGACTTTCTTGGTCCACCCACTGCCTCAGCTATGATGTCTTTTGACTCCTGAGAAAGGACTTCAGGCCTTCCAAGATTCTCACTCTTTTCACGGTGAGAGTCACATGGATTTTTGTTCCAGTTTCTTTCAACAAAGGATTCATCTCTTTTAATGTATTTAGCTATCCAGGAACGTGAAATGAAGGGTGTGCCAGCATCCCTGGCCTCTCTGAAGGTTATAGCCGGATTTGGTCAATCCATCTGATTTCCTCCAAGTCATTAGCCATGGCTGTATCTAACTCCGTCACTCAGTCTGAAAATACAAGAAATGTAATATGAAAAAGAGCTTAATAGAAACTTAAAATAATGTACTTGGAGATAGGCTATAGCAGAAAACTTCATAACTTTCTATTTGTTCTGTGGAGGGGGGGCCTCTAATTTCGAAACACCTGGTATACAAACTATTATTGGACTACTTTGTAGAACAAACCATCAGATAAAATTACTTTGTGTAAGAATATTTCCTGATATATATAACAATTTGCATGCAAGTACAGCGTTCTCTCTCTCTCTCTCTCTCTCTCTCTCTCTCTCTCTCTCTCTCTCTCTCTCTCTCTCTCTCTCTTCTGGTGGTCTAGTAGCCCAGTGCCAGAACATTCAGTTCACAAACTGGATAACCAGAGTTCGATTCCGTAACTAGAAAAGGAAAGCATAAAGGTTGGGGGATCATACCCTAAAATCAGTATGCCTCTGCTGAACTAAGCAGTGAATTATGTACCTAGTTGTTAATGGGCTATATTGGGTCGCTGTTAGGGTCGAGGGAAAGAGAGAGAGAGGGAGATATGAGGGATAAAAAACAGACGTGAATATTCATTACTCCGTTTAAATATCTACCATTGAAACTGAAGGGCTTCACTCTCTCTCTCTCTCTCTCTCTCTCTCTCTCTCTCTCTCTCTCTCTCTCTCTCTCTCTCTCTCTCTCTCTCCACTTATACTTTAGCGCTTTTATTTCACTTGCATTTTACCTGAGGTTATAAAGAGCTACAGCCCTCAAGTCTTGTCAGAAGTTTCCCTTCATAAATGAGGTGGGTCTCTCCCTCTGCTTAGATTAGAGCCCACGGTACTTCTTCCCTAGACTTCTTCCTTTCGGCTTTTGTGACAGGTTTGTGTGTGTGTGTGTGTGTGTGTATGTGTGTGTTTGTATTTGTGTGTGTTTCGATAAAAGATTTCCTTATCAGTATTGTCGAATATTCGCAGTAGAATAATCAATAATATCCTTACAGTACTTACTTACAAGGCATTGTCCTTTGTGCTAGCTAATTCTCTAATGCAAGCTGAGGTGTTACTGGATCGCCCCAGGAACTCAAAATTTTCAGAAAGATTTCCAACCCAAAGAGACCAAAACATTTGGCCGGAAGTGCTATACCCCAGGAGATGTCAGCTCAGCAATGATTATCCGTATACCCCTTTTCATCGTGAAAAGCAACTTTACGGAACTACACACTTGTAGGATACCCATAAGGCAACCTGATACCCAACAGTATCTAAAATCTCATTTCATAAAAATATTTACTGTACATGGAATTGAATCCCATTGAATCTCAGAGCAACAATGTCACCAGAAATCATAATCAAAATCAATATGGAAGTTGATATTGTATGTTCAGCGGCAATGGGTCCCATCGATGTCAAAGAAGCCAACTTTGATTCATACTTGATCATGCATTTTGAGTGTGTTTGTGTGTGTGTTTGTATGTGTGTCTGTATGTGTGTGTAAAGGACACTTGTGCTTACATAAGCATAAATTTACCTTCATTATTTAAAAGCTATGAATCTATTCACTTTGAGTTCTGAAAGGTCTTCCAGGATCCCGCTCTCATCTCAGGGTGGAAAACTACTGATAGTCCTTGAAACCTTTATCATTTAGGAACTTCAGGTTTTTAAGAGGCTAACACACTGTCAACAAAACCTTAGGTGAGCAGAAACGAATCTTAATTGGTTTTGGATGTTATAATTTCACCAAAAAATAAGAAAATGACATAAATACGAATTAATTAGTTCAGTTTATGTCAGGAATAGAGCTCTACATACTTTTTTTCAAGCAGGTAACAAACGCACCTTTTCATGAAAAGGGCTTTTAATTTTGTAAAGAAGATTAGTCAACCTTAATTTGTAAACATGTTTGTCAGGACACCTTTATTGAACCTGGCTGACAGATCACGATGCGTTCCAATCTTCATTCACAAATATAACTGATATTGAAAGGATTATTATGCAAATTCATTCTCTTGAAGTTCAGTGGAAAGTCAGTGGAGTTGAACAGCAGAAGTAAACACTTACCAATACGAACTGACAACTGACAGAGCCCGCAGACTTGTTCTGGGCCCAAACTGCTGAGACCAAGCGATTAGCGAACCAGGAGCCAAACAAAGCGGGAGAGAAGAAATGATTCAGGAGGAAACGAATTAATCTCAACAATGGTTTATATCGAAAGGAGGATGGTGGGGTAAGGGAGTGGGGACATGGGGAGGGGGGTCCCAAGGGATGGGCTCTTTAGTTATCCGAAAGTGGACGTCAAAGGATGGAACTGAATGGGGAAAGAATGGGAAAACCCGCAAAGGAGGACTCCAGGAGAGAAGGTGAAGGACTGAAAATGGAGAGAGAGAGAGAGAGAGAGAGAGAGAGAGAGAGAGAGAGAGAGAGAGAGAGAGAGAGAGAGATACTGGTAAGGGAGGGCTTCATCAAAGACCTTTATTATAAACCCGTTATAACCGAAGTGTCTGTTACTTCCATTATCTCTGTACTTCTCACAATGCTTTGGTCTCGTGTCACCTAGTAACTTGAACTGATACCATATCACGTGTTATGAAAGGCTGAAAAAGAAGAGAGAGAGAGAGAGAGAGAGAGAGAGAGAGAGAGAGAGAGAGAGAGAGAGAGAGAGAGAGAGAGAGAGAGATTCAAACTCAAATTTCCACACAGAGCAACGAAACAACAACTGCCAAAATCAGTGACGCTTCATCAGAATCTTATTATTGAGGTCAATTAATTCAGACTTAATTCTTGGTGGGAAAGAGGGATTCTGTCAGTAAATTCTGTGTATAAATTCTGTCAGTAAATTCTCTCATTAAATTCTGATAATAAATTCTGTTAGTAAATACTGTCAATAAATTCTAGAAGGGGGAAATGTATTTTGCACGTAAATTTTTTTGTTACCGACCTGAAGTGAAAATAAAACTCGAGACTCCTTATCATTTCTCTGCTCTCATCGAGTCTGTCTCCGTGACAACACTTTGTTATTTATGCAAGATTTATCTCCCCGAATCTCTTCGAATTCGCCGGTGTCGTTTGCGCATGCGCCCGAATACAAAGAGTGAAATGATCTGTATTTGAGATAGATAAAAGTTGCAGATTTCTTGAATATTAATAACACTCAGTAATTAGATCTAGATATATATTGATACTTGGTACTCATTACATCCTGCCACAGTGGATTATAATATACAATCTTTTATTGTTTTTTTTTATTATTTAACTCGAAGGTAATGTGTTTCCAAGCCATTAGGTTTTTAGTTGATTCATCACATATATAAATGATCTGTTCCATTACTCTGCCTCCTTGCTGTGATTAGGACATAGATTTGCCTTTTCCTCATAAACACACGACTTTTGTTTACCTTTCCTGCTTTCGTTATTGTTCCCCAGAAAGGGAGAGAAAAGGCAAAATGTGACAGACTACCTCATCGAGGCCCACCCGACGAGGTATATCCACATTTAGACAGAGCGGTGAACTGCATCTCTAATTATCTGCCTCTCTTTTTCTCTTTCCAACCTAGCTGCGACTCACGACGGTCGTCTAACAGCTAGCTACATAATTCTCATCTTAGGTCAACAGAGGCACACTGGATATTGAGAGAAGTCGTCTATCTGCTCCCCCTCGTCCTGTTCAGGAACCGAACTCGGGTTTTCCAGTTGTGAACTAGATGCATTCTACAGGTTACGAGGCTAGAGAGAGAGAGAGAGAGAGAGAGAGAGAGAGAGAGAGAGAGGAATGGCTGATTGTCATTTTAAAACAAAACAGCTGATTGTCATATTGGGTTAAATAGTTGATTGTCTTTTTACTTAAATAACTGATTCTGACTCTCAGGTATACTTAAACAGTTGATTGTCAATTTTGGTTAAACAGCTGATTGTCATTTTTAGTTGAACAGCTGGTTGTCAATTTTACTTAAACAGCTGATTGTTATCGGGTTAAACAGCTGATTGTCATTTTTACTTAAACAGCTGATTGCCATTTTGGGTTAAACAGATGATTCCATAGATGGTAAGAACCAATGTCTTATAAACCTCTATCCCTTGACACTTCTCTGCTTTGTGGGCCAGCTTTTTTTGGGAGGGGGCCTCTCTTCCCCCTCTCCCTACCCCCACTTCCTCCCCTCTCCCTTGCAAGGTAACGGGTGTCATAACAATCTTCCCAATTGTCAGTCTCCATTCTGAAGCCTTGTCACTTCATTTTCTTTGGCCTCATTCTGTCGAGAGTCGACATTCCACTTCTTCTTATTTTCTGTTTATTTAATTTTTTTCTTTTTGATGAAAAAGAGATTCTTTTCATGATCACTGACGGAAGCTTTTTATCAGGAGGATCATTAGCTCCTGGGGTTTGTCAGCTTAATGAGATTTTTGATCATTACTTGGTAGCATTTTGTTTGCATATCCTCTCTCTCTCTCTCTCTCTCTCTCTCTCTCTCTCTCTCTCTCTCTCTCTCTCTCTCTCTCTCTCTCTCTCTCTCTCTCATTTTGTTTGTGTTTGGATAATTCCAAAAGGAAAGTCTCGTGAAGATTTAATTAGCGTTTCCCTTCGTCTTGGAAAGGTAGGTCTACAGCACCAGATTAAAAAGGACGTATTATCTCCCCTTCTTAGTATTCACTGACGTAATTCTCTCTCTCTCTCTCCTTGTATAAAACTGATTCGTGTTAATACTTCAGACAGAGATTAAGCAATATATTAATTTCATCCCTCGTTCTTATGAAAATAGGTAATTATTCTGGTGTGCTAAGAGGGACGAACTGCAATATACCTGGGCTATAATTAAGGAGCAAATGCTAATATATATGCAAGAAAATTCTCCTAAACGGAGTAGGGAGAGTAATATAAGATTTCATTCTTAAACGCTGCTGTATATGTGATCTTAGTAAGTTTGTATGCCTCTCAGAAAAAAAAAATATGAATAAATAAATAAATAAATCTTGAATACAATTGCCACTGAAACTTTCATCTACAGTATATATCCGACAGAAATTGCCATGACTATAATCGAGAAAATATTAAATAGTTCAATATTTTCATATTTAGGCCAAAGACGGCCTCTCCAGCGATCCATCATCCTGCAAAGCAAGGTGTCCCGCCAGATTCCCCAATATTTCTGCTTCAAGACGAAGGGGGGTGGGGGAGGGGGAGGTAGGAGGGCGTGAGAAGAGAAGAGATGGGGAGTTTTTATAAAATCCAACATGGAAGGCGGTGGACATGCTGTCAGCAGTTTCAGATGAGGGGTCGGGTTTTATTGCTGACAGCAACGAGGCACCCAGGAGGAGCTCCATCTGATTTAGCGGCCATGTGGAAGGGACGGTTTCAGCCTCCAAGTGGAACGAAAACGCCACAATATATAGGGAGACGACAGTCGTGAATTGCCCGAGGAAGCGAGTTTTCTGGGGGCTGGGGGGAAGGTGGGTCCTGGAAAAGGAGGAGTAGTTCTTGGAAAAAGAGGGGTTGGCCCTGGGAAATGAAGGGTTTGTCCCGGAAAAATAGAGGTGGATCCTGGAAAAGAAAGGGTTGGTCCAGGAGCAGGAGGGGTGGGTCTGGAATAGGAGGGGTGGGTCCTGGAAAAGCAGGGGTTGTTCCTGGAAGTGAGAGATGTGTCCTGGAAAAGGAGGTATGGATCCTGGAAAAGGAAGAGTGGTCCCTGGAAAAAGAGGGATGGGCTCTGGGAAATAAGGGTTGGTCCTGGAAAAGGAGGGGTAGGTCTTGGAAAAGAAGGGATGGGTTCTGGAAAAATAATATGTGTCCTGGAAAAGGAAGGGTGGATCCTCGAAGTGAGGGTTTTATCTTGGAAAAAGAAGAGGTGGATCCTGGAAAAGATGAACTGACAGCTTATACAAACTTACATAGACTCAGAGTACTGTACTTCCACACCACAGTAAAACATACCATGAACTTGTCTAGAACTTACTTACACATACATATCACCAACATGTTGAATACAAGCCGTCGACTCAGTGGAAGTCCTAACCAGTGCTTCATACTATCATCCAGCCCATGCTACTTGCGGTCGCTGACTGAAATTTTTAACATTAGCTACAACGACCACTAGGTCTAGGGTCTGTCTGCGGAGTCAAGCAAAAGTGGGCCTTTAGAAAACAGTGGCCATTATGAGTGGCGGCCATTGGCCACTGAAAGTGGCCCAGTCGTTTCTGTCTCCTCCCCTCCCCTCCCCTCCCCTCCCCTCCCCTCTTCCCTTCATCTCAGTGACAAGAAACTTAAAGTAATTTTAAATAAGTTCTTTACACCTAATAGCTCCTTTCCAAAGTGCCTCCATGTGTGTAGATTTACTCATATTTCGTGTATTATGTGAAAGCTGCACTACAGTACTTCCGAATCTCCTCCTCCTCCACGACCACCTCCTGTTTCCCTGTTTTCTTTCTTCCTTCCTTCCTTCCTTGGCCTCCTGATTCTCCTAAGGCCTCCTCGTGGTGGCCCTCAATGGCCCCCGAAGGTCCATAAAATCTTCTTCCGCTGTTTTGTCTCCGGAGGAAAGCCACCGAGCATTTCGTGGGCTCTGTCCCAGAGGCAGTGAATGAGTAACAGCTGCTTTCTAACGTATCCTATTTAAGTTCCTGTATGAGTACGCCCACTGATTTGTTCTTTGTTTACGCGCGCAAGGAACTTTCTGTGTCAGTGCTTGACGTTGAACTCTACATAATGTTGCAATGGATGAGGTCTTTATAGGCTTATGTAAATTCTTAATGAATGATTCGGTAACAAATGCATTTGTTTCATTTCATGTGAGATTTACTAACAATGGCAAACTTCCTTTTTCTATTTTTTCAATTAGCATTCTTCTTAAATCGTCTGAATCAACAGTGTTTAAAATCTTAATACATTTTTTTAACTGACTCTGGTCAGCAGTGAGTAATCTCACTAATAGATTTTTGTTAAGACACTTTTTATGCTTGTACTTTCCCTTCATTCCCGCTTCCTTTCTTCAGCCTTGCTGTCCAACCCCTCTGACTATTATTTCTTAATGCAACTGTAGGGGTTTCTCCCAGTTCCACCTTTAGATCCTTGTGCTTCATCTCCTTTATTTTGTGGATCCCTTCTTCCTCCTGCTGCCCGACCACTTCAACTCCCTCCCTCCTTTCATTGGCTGGAGCGGTGAGTGACCGAATGTGTTCCCCAGTGCTTGGCTTTCTAGCCTCAAATTTCAACAACTCTTAATTCATTCAGTTCGGTTTTTATAGCGACTTAAGAGGGTCCTCAGGTGCCTGGAAGGATATTAAAAAATCCTTCGTTTGACGCTGCATCTCCGTTGATGTTTGTTCTTCTTCGCCGTCCAAGGCTCCAGGATTCATGGATCCTGGAATCCTGGAATCCCAGCTTCAGGTTTGTAAGCAAATACTCATGCAAATACTTAGCGTCTCCAGTCGTGTTTGCTTTGAAGCAGCGGGCAGGGAGGAATGTAAACATCTTCACACGCACACATAAACATAAACACGTGAGTTAGATGTTTATCTTTTTCAGGAAGGGGAAAAAAACGCCTCGTATCGACTGGAATGTTGTCTCTGAGGATGATCTGAAGGAATGACGCATCTTTTGTGTGTAACGGTATGCAAACAAGCGAAGGTTCCGTGGAATAAGCTCAGTTCTAAGAATATAGTCTGGGCATAAGGGTCATAATGCTTTGATGTAAGTTCTAAGCCCTTAGAGCAGTGGTTCCCAACCGGTGTGCCGCGGCACCAAGGGGTGCCATGAGATCTTTTGAGGGTGCCGCCAAAATTCCGGGGAAAAAATTGCAAAATTGCACTAACGTCACTCTCTCTTGGCGGGAGACGGGTAAAGAGGGAGGGGACTACCGAGATAGCGGAGGGTCCTTCTCCATCACCAGAGCATTGAAAGAAAATCCGTCTATAATGACAACTCACTGCTTCCTACACAGAGAGGCGTTAGTAGCCAAGACGTGTGGAGAAGAGTTGACTGAGGTTTTAAACCAGGCTGTCAAGATGGTTAATTTCATCAAATCCAGGCCACTGGAAAAGACTTTTTCAAAAGATGTGTCATGAAATGGGTGCGGCTCATATTTCACTGATTTTGCATACTGACATAAGGTGGTTATCAAGAGGTCGTGTACTGAACCGCGTTCTTGAACTCAAAGAAGAATGAAAAGCCTTTTTCCGAGAGGAGAGACATGATATATTCATAAAGCTGCTTGAAAATTATACTTGGTGTTTGAAGCTGTCGTATTTGGCAGACATTTCCATGAAGCTGAGTGAACTAAATCTCTCAATTCAAGGGAGACTTGAGGGGATTGTAACATCAGTTAACAAGGTGAAAGGTTTCCAGAGAAAGCTGAATCATGGAAGTCGGCTGTTCAGAAAGACGATGTGTCAAACTTCCCTTCTCTTTAACAACCAGGATATAACGGTCTTGGAACTGTAAAAAATCTGGTTCTTAATCGCTTGGAACAGCTGAGAGAAGCAGTTGATAAGTATTTTCCATCGCTTTCTACAGAGAAACTCGATTGGATTGTATCACCCTTCAAACTGGCTGACATGGCTGAAGAGCTGGACTTCACGGCAATAGAACGTGACGAATTTCTTGATATGTCTGCTGATTCAACACAAAGTCAAATTTAAGAAGAGTGACCTGGCACTGGCAGCTTTTTGGCATGGAACATTGGGGGAATATCCTAATTTGGCTAAGAAAGCTATTTTTCTACTTCTGCCCTTCTCCACATCGTATCTGTACGAGCAGGCGTTTTCTGCTATGGCTACATTAAAATCGAAACAAAGAAATAGGTTTCTTTCACTTGAGGACGACATGCGGGTGGCATTATTAACGATAAGACCTCATATCAAGAGTTTGTGTTCCAAGCATCAATCACAAGTGTCACACTGAGTATACATGCATGATTCACTGTGGTCTATTTGTGTGTTTGTCTTGTATCATAAACACTGTAACTACTTGAATACATTGTGCAACTACTGTAAAACTTGTCTCAATTACATATTTGTATCGTAATACTATTTTTTATTATAGCAGGATCAGTTGTAAAGAGTATTTTCATATCATCTAGGATTCTAGGTATAAGGTGTTGTTGCATGCAAACTGTCGAAAGAAAAAAAAATATAATAAAAAAAAAAACTACGGAGATTTTAAATATATATTTCCTTATAAGGGTGCCGGGAACTTTTGAAAGGCTTGCCAAGGGTGCCTGAAACCAGAAAAGGTTGGGAACCACTGCCTTAGAGGAAGGCAAAGGGTGTGGGTCATACCCATTTCCTCTTAATAATAAAGGGTGGGGGGGGGGGAGCGAGTTAGGGACGTCTGTAAAACTTGCAACAGACCTGAAGGGGTCAGATGTGAACGGTGATTTGGTCAGTGAGAGTTTAGCCAGAGGAAATTTCATCCTTATGACGAGAGATGACGTCATTCGCTGTATCTGTTCGAGGTCAGGGAAGGTCAGACGTCATCGTGTGTCCTCCGTCTTCTGCTTCGTCACAGACAAACCTTCCTTGTCTTGACGACCTGTTCCTGGACTGCACAACAAAATGGTGTCACTAATTCAGGCCTTGCGTGAATCTTGATTCGCTTCCAAATATTTTGATTTCATTAAACAGATTATTCGCTCTAACATTTTGAGACAGTTTCGTAAATTTATTAAATTCTTACGACTTTATTTTGTTCACACGAATATTATTCTGGTAAAAAAAAAAAAGTCATTTTGTAACCAGAAGCCTTCAGTGAGAAATAACTACTGTTCGCTTTTTTTTTTTTTTTTTTTTGTCAGACGATGAAAAATGTGGGATCCAATATTGAACTTACCTGAGATGTCCCTCTTTATATATAAATATATATATATATATATATATATATATATATATATATATATATATATATATATATGTGTGTGTGTGTGTGTGTATGTATGTATGTACATGTATACATATATTTATATTTATGTTTATATATGTATCCGTCTCTCTCTCTCTCTCTCTCTCTCTGGAAAGCCTTAAGCCAAAACTTCCAGATGGATTTTAGTAGTTTTACGTCGGCCATGATCCCCGGAACACTCTTCGATAACTGTTATAAAACTTCGTTCCCAAGTTGGTCCCAAACCCTGATTATATTATTAGAGGCTTCGACAAAAAATGATCTGTTACTTTAGCCTGACTGTTAAGGAAATTAAAATATGATTACCATTGTGAGTAAGGGTTTTTTAAAGCTAATTTGCATACAGCAAGTAGCTGTTGCAAAAAGCATTATTATTATTATTATTATTATTATTATTATTATTATTATTATTAGTAGTAGTAGTAGTAGTAGTAGTAGTAGTAGTAGTAGTAGTAGTACAATTGTTTTGATGTTTGTGATCTGGTCAGTAGTGTTTTTGACACGAACCATTGGAAATTTCATTATTAAGCTCTTTATTTATTTATTTATTTATTTATTTTTATCTGTTTATTAAAAACAAACAAATATCAGATTTCTTTTGCAACGAATTGAAGTTTTATCAGTGACAATTTATTCTGAAGACTTATTAAGCCATCGTTACATTAGGGTACTTAACTTACGCTTGACTTGAACAAATTACTGGGTTTCTTTTTTTAGTTTTCTGTAAAAGACAACTATTGTGCCGGCTTTGTCCGTCCGTCCGCACTTTTCCTGTCCGCATTTCATTCCGTCCGCACTTTATTCTGTCCGTACTTTATTCTGTCCGTACTTTTTCCTGTCCGCCCTCAGATCTTAAAAATACTGAGGAGGCTAGAGGGCTGCAAATTGGTATGTTGATCATCCACCCTCCAGTCTTCAAACATTCCAAATTGCAGCCCTCTAGCCTCAGCTTTTCTTTTATTTAAGTTTAAAGTTAGCTATAATCGTGCTTCTGGCAACGATATAGGACAGGCCACCACCGGGCTGTGGGTAAAGTTTCAAGGGCCGGGGCTCATACAGCATTATACCTGGACCACCGAAAGATAGATCTATTTTCCGTGGCCTTGATTATACGCTGTAGCGGCTGTACAGAAAACTCGACTACGCCGAAGAAACTTAGGCGCATTGTTTACTTTTTTTTTTTTTGCTTCAGAACCCCATTTACATAGTTTTAGGTTTAAAGAAAAAATATATTTATTTTCATTTATTTATTTATTCAATTATTTATGTAAAGAATCCTGATCTCTGGGGTCATGGTCACGTGACCTGGCGCTGGCGTTATGGAGTAGAGACAGACTCTGGTCGGTCGTTTTATTTTTGTCTTTTACACCACCTTTTTTTTTATTTTATCGTTGATCTACTCCTTGTAGAGGAAACATTGCTCCTTTTAAAATAGCGATACTTTACTTAAATAATACTGAATGCTTGAGTGATCGAAATATATTTTATTTTAGATATTTAATTTTTTGCGCTTTATGAGGTGGTGATAGGCCATAGGCCTATCAACGATAGTTTTAACTAATGAAAGTATAACAACATAATACAAATATAGATTGAATTACTGGAATTACTTAGAAATTCAATATTATTTCTGAAGCAATTTCACAAAATCTAAAGGGACGCAATTTTGCTCATAGCAAATACATAATGGTATCAAGTCTAATGCAGGAATCTCTCCCCCCCCCCCCCCCGTCTCTCTCTCACATTGTAAACGTAGAAGTTTCGGGGTTTAAAGAATCTTCCTTGAATTGATGGTGTCCCGTTGTTGGTTCCGGTAACATTTGGTTGACTAACCTTTAATTCCGTCCATTTATTCTGGTTGTTTTACTTAAACCCCTTATTTTCAACTCTTTCAAGATCAAAGGTCAAGTCAAGGTCATATTACGAGTCACAGGTCAATATGAATAGCATCACTGGGTTAGTATTTATTTTTTTATGGTATTTTAGATACTGTAAGTCTATGAATGAAGTAACGAAACTTCTTGGAAATAGCGAATAACGAAAACTTACGCGAAGAAAAATAAAAGAAACAGAATGGAAATATTTATTTATACTTATAAAACTACAAAGAGACAGCTATATCAATGAATTATGTAAATAATATGAATAATAGTGTTATTATAATTAATATAAGATGAAACAATGCGAAAATCAAACGACTGACTTTTGCTAAACGGAGGGTGGAAGTAGGTGACGTGCCAGATGTACGATGTGTCAACTTTCTCCTTAGTGTCTATAGACTTTGAGTGCGTGTTCGTTTACGTCCAGTCGTCCTCCTCATTTCGTGTGTAAATACTGAAGTTCGAAGCGTAATTCATGGCGGTAAAAATTGTTTAGAATATTCGACAGCTGTTATTGATCTGTTATAAGATAAAATGTTAAAAATATCGAGTACTTTAAGATGACGTCATCATGGCCTCAGTGAAACCGGTGTTTGGTCCTACGGTGACAAGGTAAGAAGGATCTACTGTACAGTACCTCGACTCATTCACCACTATTTTCGTGCTAAAAACGTTAAGTTCTGTTATTTATATTGCAAAATACAAATATAGGCAGCCATTTTTTGTCGTTATTGAGTAAGAGAATGGTGTGTCCTTTGGTTTAAAGACAGACTTATCCTCGGCAAAGCCAAAGCAGCCTAGGCCTATGTGTACGAGACAAGATTGGTCGACCTTTTGGTTTGTAGGTTAATTCGGTTGTACTTTCGTATTTAAACATTACAGTTGAGGCTATGAATTTGTAATATGTGATAGGCAGCCATTTAATTGTCGTTGTTGAATAATGTGAGTAGGGTGTACCCATTGGTTTTCATGTTCATGACATCTTGGGCGAAGCCAAGCCGAGGTTTCAGAGACAGACCGGATTGATTGACC
The DNA here is from genome assembly GCA_039081455.1 of Macrobrachium rosenbergii. Lineage (NCBI taxonomy): Eukaryota > Metazoa > Arthropoda > Malacostraca > Decapoda > Palaemonidae > Macrobrachium > Macrobrachium rosenbergii. The sequence continues at coordinate 25,941 of JANJGK010008183.1, forward strand.
CCTTGGTTTGTTGGTTTCATTCAGTTGTATTATTGTGTTTAGATATTAAATTCTGAAATATATCAAATGTGCATAGACATCCATTAATTGCAGGGGTTGATTAATCCATTGGTTTTCTGCTTAACGACATTCCTAGGCTAAGTCAAGCCAAGGCCTATGTTTTCGAGACATGTTTAGTTAACCTGTTGGTTGGTGAAGTTAAATTAAGTTTCCTTACGGCATCACTGCCCTTTAGCTTGACTTACCAAAGGGTATAATAGGCCTGCTTTGAACTTCGGGACTTTTTAACCAACCGATTTTTAGCAGGATGATTAATTATAGTAGCTCAGTACATTTCTGTCAGACGCCATGTTTCTTCCGTAAACAACCCTTTGTCACGGGAGAATTCTTCCCCCACCAAGACATTAAGATATATGAGATAAGAGAGAATAATAATACTACTATCTAGATGCACTGCTGTCAGTCTTCTTGCCTGGAGACAGGGGTCGGAGAATGGTACTGTGTCATAGTTGACACGGTGGGTATGAAGACTACTGACGTTTACTCTGCCTGGGAATTAGGGTAGGCCTGCCCTACCTGCTATTACATGATATTCCTTGGGTGTACGGGTCTTATTACTGATGAGGCCAGGTGATGTCTTCCCACTGGGAGGCAATTGAAGTGCTGATTTCCATTTTTAGTGGTAAGGTACGATGGTATTGAAGAAAATCCCTGGTACTCAGTTCGTTTCTTTATTACTCATTACATCGTGCCAAATTTCTCCCAGGTCTAGTCTCCCGGACTTGGTTAATTTACATAGTCTTCAGAACTCCTGGACTAGATCCAATTTACATATTCTTCAGGACTCCTGAACTAGGTCCCTGGAAATATTCCTTTTATTTAATTTTATTTCAAGAAAACAATACAAGTGAGTAGTTTAAAACAACAAAAATAACTCTCTATATTGAGAGATCTCAAAAAAAAATATATGAACTACACACTATGGGAATTGCTTCTCCTTCACAACAGGATAAGTATAAAAAATGCAGCAGCCCTGGAATCAATTAATTTACAGTAAGGTGTAAATCATTTGATACCCTACTCCACACAGTACTAAATGTTTTATACACAACATATGTCAATGGATAAGACTACCTGAAAGATTTCTGAGAAACACTTAAACTAAAACGAGGTAAAACTAGGCTAAGGTGCCTTTTAACAGGATATAGTCTAGGCTAGGCCTCTTCAGAAATCGTTAAGGATAGCCTATGCAAAGTTTACATGGCTGATTTTCACTAGGTTACAATAGGCCACAAGTTAGGTTAGTTTAATGAGGGTATAGGCTAAGTCCTATGTAATTAAGTTTTCATGAACTTTTATATATATAGCCTAAGCTATTTGTAACAAAAATTGTCATAATTCCTCATTCAAACAGAATTAGTCTAGGGTAGGCCTTCTTAAATTACTGTATAGCCTAGTCTAAAATCGTAATTGGCAGTGGAAACTTCCATGAGGGAGGTAGGGGTAAACCCAAGATACCCTGTCGGACGGCCATTTTGTGGCACCCTTTGGCACTGGTATCTACAAAAACCTTACATAAACAAAATACTTACAACTATCTTTTTCTAACGTTCTACAACCCTATCAAACGCTAAGTTACAACTCAAACTAACACAGCAAAATATCATGACAACTAATGAATGTGAAGAATATTTCACGACTACGAAAATTTTCACATTAAGGTGTTGCAATCACGTTTGACTGGGCATGCAACAACGCTGCACTTTAATCTTCGTCTGCTGCTGTTCTTTCATGATACTG
>JANJGK010008184.1:0-2500 GCA_039081455.1 Macrobrachium rosenbergii
CTTAGATCCCAGAGCAGATGCTTAGCCTTGGCCACAATGGTTGGAGTGCTCAGGCCAACCTATTTTTGTAAGGTAATTTCTCTCTATGAAAATGGGTCAAGTAATAATAATAATAATAATAATAATAATAATAATAATAATAATAATAATAATAATAATAATAATAATAATATTAATAATAATATAAGAATAATAAGAGCAACAACAATAATAATAAAAATGGTTAAAAAAAATAATATGAAATAGTAATATTGACGATATGATAATACTAGTAAAAAAGATGAAAATAATAATAGTAAAATTAATAATCGTAGTAAAATATAGTACTATGAGCTGGACCGAGACCTTTCAATATGGCTGCCGGAGGTCACAGGGTCAGCAGGGAGATCGTCAAATACATACATACATACATACATACATATATATATATAAATATATATATATATATATATATATATATATATATATATATATATATATATATATATATATATATATATATATATATATATATATATACATACACACATACACACATACATATATATATATATAAATATGTATATATGTTTGGCGATCTCCCTGCTGGCCCTGTGACCTCCGGCAGCCATACTGAAAGGTTTCGGTCCAGCTCATAGTACTTTTACTAGTATTATCATCTTGTTAATATTACTATTTCAATATTATTATTTTTTACTATTATTATTATTATTATTATTATTATTATTATTATTATTATTATTATTATTATTATTATTATTATTATTATTTTGACCCATTTTCACAGAGAGAAATTACCTTACAAAAATAGGTTGGCCTAAGCACTCCAACCATTGTGGCCAAGGACTAAGCATCTGCTCTTGGATCTGAGCAACGTCTTGCATAAATTGGTTGCTGCAATTACAGAAGTTTCTTTGCATGCATTCACTAAACACTAACTAAACAGTAATTTACAATCACTAAACACTTACACTTATTATACTCTCACACCCACTAAACACACACACTATATACACTCAGACTCACTAAACACTCACACTTACTATACATGCACACTCATTAACATTAAACACTCACTATGCACTCACTAAACATTAATACTCACTAAAAACTCATAAAACACTAAACACTCACTAAATACTCACTCTACCCTAAACACTCATTAAACATTCACAAAACACTCATTTAACCATAAACATTCATTTTAACACTAAACTTCAACTCTGCACTCACTATACACTAAATATTCACTAAACATTCACTAGAAACTATACACTCACTAAACCCTAACACTCATTAAACACTAAATACTCACTAAACACTAAATGCTCATTAAACCCTTAACACTAAACTGTCACAGAACATTCATTAATCACTAACTAAACACTTACACAATAAACATTCATTAAACACTAAAATTCACTCAACCCTAAACAAACACTAAATATTCACTGAATACTTACATACTAAACATTCACTAAAACACTAACATTCACTAAACCATAAACATTCACTAGACACTTACACACTAAACATTCACTAAACCCTAAATACTCACTAAACATTGACTGAATATTTGCACACTAAGCATTCACTGAATACTTACACACTAAACATTCCCTAAGCACTAACACTCACCAAACATTCACTAAACATTAAACACCCACTAAATGCTTACAAACTAAACATTCACTAACCCCTAAACATTCACTAAACATTCTCTGAATACTCTCACACTAAACTTTTACTAAACTTTAACAGTCACTAAACCCTAAGCACTCACTAAACACTTGTACACTAAATATTCACTAAACCCTAAACACTCAATAAACAATTCACTGAATACTTGCATACTAAACATTCACTGAATACTTACACAGTAAACATTCACTAACACTAACATTCACTATACCCTGAACACTCACTAAACACTTACAAACTAAGCATTCACTAAACCCTAAACACTCACTAAACACTTGCAAACTAAGCATTCACTTGACCATAAACATTCACTAAACATTCAATGAATACTCACACACACACACACACACACACACACACACACACACACACACACACACACACAGATATATATATATATATAGTATAAATTATATATATATATATATATATATATATATATATATATATATATACATATATATATATAAATAAATAAGTGAAGATATATTTTTTTCGCATCTTGCTATAAGATTGAAAATTAAGAAAACTCTCTCTAGTGAATAAAATTCCTTTTGCATAAATACCAGCATTACTCTCTCTATGATAATTAATTATTTAGTAAATAATTTATATAGGGAATTAGTTATTTTTTTTTCTTCACTCGGTTGGTGATGATTATAATTAAAATTGTGTACTCATTGTGATGAAGTTTGATGATATGATGCCCAATTTCATATAAGAAATTTCTTTCAGTACTGAAAAAAGGTTTAATTGTGCACTTGAACTCAATAGAGAATTGAATTTTTTTTTTTTTTTT
>JANJGK010008184.1:7500-17500 GCA_039081455.1 Macrobrachium rosenbergii
TCTTAATTCCAATGTTCCCTAATTACTCACACAATTTATGTTTAAAAGTGTAAAGGCAGCAACGTTACAGGGCTGCCTTAATTAAAAAAGTTCCCTAAAAACCTATCAACTCATGGCTGGGAAATAATCTGTTTTGCTCTAGAAAAGTGTAAGCACCCTAAAAATGAGGTATATCGTGCGAAAAGTTCACAATTTGTTTCCAAAGATTGCAAGCACATTGTTAATAAGGACTAAAATATGTAAGTTGAACCATGACAAGTTTATGGATTCTTAGAACACCTTCAGCACCAACTACCATCCATTTAACAAACTAGGAGTATAAGAAAAAAAGATATTAATTAAATGCGTGTGGATTCCGATTCATTCTCAAGGTTGTCCTAAGGTTAACTATTTACTACCAAACGACATAACTGCTTAATTGTTTCTTTGCAGTACACTGGCTATCAAGAGACAAGTGCAATATCTGGATCCCCGATGTACTGTTATAAAGGAAGGGAGATTGATTTTTAGTCAGAATTTCTGCAGCTTCATGAAAAAGGCAGTCTATTATTCAGTTTCCATTCATTTGAAATTTATGGTTTCTTGAAGCTAAATCAAACAACATCATAGTTCATAATTCTTGTTAACAGATAATTCCTGCATTAGATATGTGTTGTACAATGTTAATTACGCCTTTCCTTCCGGGTATTTGATACACTTTTACCAAAATAATGTCTTAATCATTCATTCTAAACTCATAAAAACAATAATTGCCGTACATTTAGACATAGCAGGGTTGAGAGCTCTCCCTTTTCAGTCGGGTGTGACTGAGGGTCCTTCCATTCTGAATTAACGTGTATCCTGAAAGTGGTCTTCTTTACGGTCTCCATTCCGACTTCAGTAATGAGAGGCTTTAGAAAACCTCGTGCAAGGGTAATAGACGGCAGGTTCAATTAAAGAGACAGAAAGAGGAAATGCGTAGGCAGAATGTGAGTACAGCCTAAACGAGATTCTCGTATAACTGTAGACTAGAAAATAATGTAAAAAAAAAAAGTGAAATGCTAAAGAAAATTACAAATAATAGAACCTAAGAATACACGATATGATGAAAGATTTTGGAAACGAAAACAATGTCATCTCCAAAGATCATAAGTTCTACCTTATTAATACACCAATGGGATTAGCAACACGAATGAAAATAGAAAAGAAAGTTTTAATGTCCAAGTCCCATCCAAAAAGTTCGGCCTGAAAAAAGATGTATTACAGAATCTAAAAGAAAATCGAATTGGTATGAAAAATTTCGTAAGTTACTTCTTTTTTCCTGGTTTAATTATGGTAATTAAACGTCAATTATTGAAAAATAAAGCAAAATTGCGTTTTTCCTATGAGATACTCATCAGCTCTTTATGCTTTCAATAAAAATGATTAGCATTAATCACATTTAAACGATCGGAATATCACCGAGTATGTATTTCGATTTTACGCCCTCGTACTCAAAATGTGATCTTTTAATTCCAAATATCAAAGAATCCTAGCGACCTGTTACACTAAAGTTTCACGTTCATTGGCATTTCACCGATTCAGTTTTAGTTTCTATTTACTTAAAAATGATGATAACGGTAAAATTTATATTTGAAATAAAATTTAGTGTTATGGAAGCCGCGATAAATTACTCCAAAACTGGAGATCTCCGTAATAGAATAATTTATCATACCAAGCTTATATCTCATAACCATACACCAGAATCGCCCCTGGGTCTAAGACCACGTGACAAGGTAATCGTAATCAGTTTCAACGTCTCTGCATCATCGACATAATCCTCCGACGACAGAAAGAAAAATATATAGAGCTCATTTACTAGCATTACGACAAACATGTACTGAAAATCGAGTAATATCGCAACTGTAAGTAAAATATATTAACAAAATAAAAGGCTAAACCTGGAGTGAACCACGTTTTTAATTTAAGAGACGAAAAGATTTTAAACAAAAGTGATTCATTGAATTTTATTTCCTACGAGCTTGTTGGCACTCGCTACAAGCGCTGGAAACCGGGGCTGCTGTCTCCCCCTACACTTCCGTTCCCCTATCTACCCCGGCCCCACCCTGGGAGGACAAACAGATTTTCAGGAGGAGAGTGGATGTCTCTCTTACCCTCCTGTTCCCCTACCTACCCTGCCCCCACCCAGAGCGGACAAACCGGTTTGCATGGGTTGGGTGACTGGATGTCTCGCCTACTGTCGCACTGGGGGGGACAAACAAGATCCACCCGGATTTCATTGTTATAGATAGATAGATGTATCTGAAATTCTCTGGCTTCCAATTCTGTTGTTTCTCTTGAGTCAGTGATGATTAGCTCGATTAACACGCTGATTCAGCAGTGTTTACTGTTGCTTAATCATTATTATAACATAGATATGAAACAGGATTTTCTCATATAACAATGCCAGTCACCTCATGAAGGTTTTCTTTCAATAATAGTGGGCCTTTTCCTGTTTCCATAAATCTTGGAGTTAATAAGAAAGAAGTTAGATTGCTTTATTTTTCAGACCGAGAAAAACTTTTACTTTTGTCTTTTAATTATATATGCTTTTGGTTGCCTGGCGAAGGATTAACCATTTGATCAATGATTTCCTTACTTCGAAACGGAATAATTTCTGCTGTATTATTTTTAAATCATAGTAATTAATCAAACGTCGCCGTTTATATTTATGAGGAATTCATTTTTTCATGTCTCGTTCTGTCTCTTCAATATTCGTAAATTTCAGCTATGAAACATTTTTTTTTTATTCCAGAAACTTTCAATGAGTCTTTTTATATGCTTTACCATGATGTCTACCAAAGTGATTATCTTTCTCAGACAATGTTAAACATGGCAAAAATATGCTTTTTCCATTTATATATTTATGTCCATTTCTGCAAAAAATCGCGATTAGGCTACATCTCGGGGCTGAGACGATTCTTATCTGTGAAAAACGATCCAGTGGTTAGAGGATTTTTCATTATCAGTTTTACATTCAAAGAAACTTTTTCTAAATGAGAGAAATGCTGTTTTTTTTTCGAAATTGATCATCAAGCAAGAAAGAAAAGCTTCAAAAAACCTACTGGCAAGGAAACTTTTAATCCACAGTTAAGATTCGTCTGAGTCCCCTCTTCACGTCCAACACTGCACATAAATATACTTGTCCGAGATGTAATCACGGAATTTATGTGGGATGCACGAGGAGGCTGTTGAGGGTACGAATAGACTCCCGTACAGGCTTCAGCTACCGTGCAGGATGCACACTGTCTAACCCAGAGACCTTGAACATCAGGAACCATACTGTACGGTGTAAAAACAACATTAGAAATGAAGATTTTGAAATAACAGGCAGGGTCTCCAACTGCACAACCTAACAATCTTAAGAGTCTGTTATTATAAAGGGAACGGTCCCTCGTTAATCACTCATTAATTTTGTCATTAACCCCGTTGTATATTGCCTAGTCTTTCTCTAGTGTATGTTTTCTGTTTAGTTTTAGTATTACCCTTTTTTCAACTCGGTGACTCTGTGTTTGTTTTATTGTTTAATACGTCTACTTTTAACACTGCATTGCTTAAAATTTACACAACAAGATAATTTACACAACAGATAGAATCACAGTATTACAAATCTTGGTTAAAAATGCTTAAAAAACCAAGATTTGTAATACTGTGATTCTGTGTTGTGTAAATTATCTTCTTAGCCTTGATAATGTAACAAGTGTCAATGAAAGGTCGGCGAATGAATTTTTTCCTTATATATATATATATATATATATATATATATATATATATATATATATATATATATATATATATATATATATATATATATATATATATATATATATATATATATATATGTATATATATATATATATATATATATATATATATATATATATATATATATATATATATATATATATATTTAAAGGCCCATATTTTATGTAATTCTTTATCAGAACATGGTTTTTTTGTTCTGTGCGTATAATTATAATATGGCAATAATTCACCCGTGGTCAAATATTAGGGAAGGTGAAACATGCAGCAAAGGTAAAAAAAAAAAAAAAAAAAAAACGACGGGGAAAGAACTTAGTCACGAAGCAAGTGGTGGAGAAAACACGTCTACATCTGGAATTCTAAGACGACTCTAAGAATATAATAAAAGTGGAGGAAATGAAATATCCCATTTTGTTTTCGTCAGAACATAATTTTTTCAAAGATAACTGAAACTAATAAAAAAAATAACACCAGGGAAACTAAACAGCTTTTTGTGGAAGTCTCACATTGTATTTCTTCCCGTGCAGACGTGTAGACAAAATAACTGAATATATTATTTTTCCCCAACTCATTGGAGATCCCTGAAATGATCCTGTGAGGAATTGAAACATACTGATAAAAAAGTTTGAATTTAGAACATCTTCCACAGAAAACATTACCTTTTCCATAAGTAAATTGACTGGTTATGATGAATAGCTAGCAAAATACATTCGTGAACAACGGCCCACAATAGAAATCTCCATTCTGCTTATTCAAATTTTAACATCGCATCAAGGGTTTCATTAGGAAAGCATTTCATAATTTCACCTTAAACTTTTCAGAGATATCCTGGAAAAATATACGTTAATTAAAAGCCCTGGTCAGTTTGCATAATTCATTGGCATTTATTGTAATTGTTTAGAACAATGCACGAATTATATCGATATTTCAAGTCAATAAGTAGGGCTTTTGTGCCTTTATTCTGTTAATCAACCTGACTACATATATATGTAACCAACTGCTTCATATGAATATATTTCTTCCTCCCTTAAAATCCCGCCGATTCTTTCTCTCTTTCCGGGACGATTTTCTCAGTTCAAACATTGGCCATTCGAATTCATACTGAGCATTGTAAATGCGAGTTCGTGAATGCACAAAAGCATTGTTGCATGCATACGCATAAATATGCAATATAAACATGTGCCAGACATATATGCATATGCACGCACAGATCTAAATCTGAACGAAATAAAACACATCGAATGGTGTCCACAAAAGATACGAAAGGGAGAGCGAAAGAATCTTTTCATAAATTTTCTTTCATTGACGGAATAAATATTCCACCAAACAATAGTCCAAAGAATAATTCTGGTCACGTGAAGATTTACTTCTGCAAATAATTACTCATATTTGAAGACAGATTTTAATAAACAGGAGCTTAATAAGACAAATTGTCATTTTACGCCCTTGTAAATTTTTATCGTGATGTGAGCTGTTACTGATTAAGAATAAAATATTAAAACTAAGAAAAGTTCTTTTGCTGTTACTGTACATGAATAATTATAATTTTCTTTCCTACTCTAGAAGATAAAGGTATCATGAAAGAAAAGTCAATGCTTGCATGAAACATCTGCCACATTGCTTTGTTAAGTGATTTTTGTATGTATAAAGTTGAATGTGTGCATGCAAAAAAATTATATATATATATATATATATATATATATATATATATATATATATATATATATATATATATATATACATATATATATATATAAATATATATATATATATATACATATATATATATATATATATATATATATATATATATATATATATATATATATATATATATATATATATATATATATATATATATATATATATATATATATATATATATATATATATATATATATATATATATATATATATGTATATATATATATATATATATATATATATATATATATATATATATATATATATATATATATATATATATATATATATATATATATATATATATATATATATGTATATATATATATATATATATATATATATATATATATATATATATATATATATATATATATATATATATATATATATATATATATGTATATATATATATATATATATATATATATATATATATATATATATATATATACATACATATATATATATATGTATATATATATATATATATATATATATATATATATATATATATATATATATATATATGTATATATATATATATATATATATATATATGAATGCCTTTTACTGTAATACTATAGTATAATATGAAGACAAGAAGGCCCATAAAACACTATTTGAACGTTGCAACCATATATTTCGGGCACTAGCTTCTGTGCCCCTGTTCACTGGAAAATATGGACAGATGAAATGTTACAAGGGTATATATACAAAGCATATATAGGTGTGGCATTAAGTCTCCGATGGTATGCAGGTGACCGTTTCCTAAGACGGAGGAGAGCAAATGGTTCCCCAGTGGTTTTCAGCCCATTAACTCCCGTTTGGCGTCGATTCTGGTGGTCTTGTGCCCTGGAACATCTTTTCACTAGCAGTCTGAGGATTAAATCGTCGATGTCGTCCGATTTCCAATGTCCTCCTGGCAAGTTCATATTGTTGGTTTGATTGATGATAACAGATTCCAGCATCTTTCTTTTGTACGGACAGCTACATTTGAAAACCAGCTCCGCCCCACTCCAGTTTATGGTATGTCCTGTATTTCTGATATGTAGGAAAATCACTGAACTCTCCGAAGCGTAGCGCACTGATCTTTTGTGCTCTGTTATTCTTTGCGAGAGCGATCTACCTGTCTCCCCACGTAAATGTCATTAAAATTGCTACACGGTATCTTGTAAACTCCGGCTTCTCCCCCTTTGTTATTTAAGTATACGTTAATGAGCGAACTCCCGATGGATTTGGGATAATAGAAAAGGAAGGGATTGTTAGACCTGAGTTGTTCGGTGGCTTTTTGGATGTTTTTGTTGTACGGAAGCTTTATTTTGTTGTTGAAATCTATTTGTCTGTTGTGAGTGGGACCTCTATAGTATATTATATTCGCTTTGTTAATAGCCCTCTCGATAATGTGTGGTGGATAGAGCAGTTGCATTAGGTGTTGGCAGATCGTGTTGAATTCTTTATCTAGGTACCCATTTGAACATATCCTAAGTCCTCTGAGGAATAAGTAGCACCCTACCATGATCTTTATGGAGACGTCGTGGTAGCTTAAGAAATGAATGTAGGAAACAGCGAAGGTGGGTTTTCTATTTAATGTAAATGCATATCTGTTCTGTTCTCTTATGATCAGTACATCTAGGAACGGCAGTTTTCCGTCCTTTTCCCATTCCGTTTTAAATTTTATGGTAGGAACTAGCGAATTTAGCCTATTAAAAAGTTCATTAAAGTCTCCCCAGCTATTATCCCAGAAAGTAAAGATATCATCTACGTATCTAAGCCAGATCATATTACGGGGTTTGATAGATGACAAAATTTCTGTTTCGAAATATTCCATGCACAAGTTTGCTAAAAGAGGTGATAGGGGACTGCCCATGCTACAGCCAAATTTTTGTTTGTACAAGTCCATTGGGGATTACCGTAAAAACATAAACAAAAGACTGTTAATATCATAAATACAATAACTCCTAAGAAATATTAATCGTGCCCTAGCTAAAACTCTTCTCACCTGGCACAATATTGACATAACAGGAATAGGATCTTTCCTAGATAACGACCCCCGAAAACCCTTGGGGGTCACTATCTAGGAAAGATCCTATTCCTGTTAGTCAATATTGTGCCAGGTGAGAAGAGTTTCAGCTAGGCCACGATTTACAACAATATACCGCTGTTTACTATTTTGTACTACCAAGAAGGCAAAATTCCCAACAAAAATGATACAAAAGGAATAAAGCAGATTAACAAAAGTATATCTATTTTTCAATGCAAAGGAGCGAGTGCGCTGCTCTTCCACGGAAAATGTAATTAGAAATATGAAACGGGCAAGCAGAACAAAAATCCTGCGTTTGTTCATCAAATATGCATAAAACCGAATGTTTCAAAAGAATATTGTAAAAGAAAACGTGGAAATTAGCATAATTTGAGCGGTTTGCTTTTTGTTACTTATATGAGTGCGTATAAATTCTTTAGGTCTGAAATTTAGCGAACGAATAGTAAATCATTATATCGCTGGAAAATACAGGAAATAGCTAAACCCATATGATACATCCATTGAAATATATTACCGAAAATGAGTACTTCAGGCACTCAGAGAATACAGTAAATCGGAATATCTTTACATTCATTCTTACTTATGTGTCTCTATGTACTTTTCTTGGCCTTCTTAATACAGATCATAGGATATAATTGTTTAGGCGCATACAGGATTCACCTGAGGAGTCCAAAAAGGGGTTCAGTAGTTTTGAAGCAGCGCTTATGATGCATTTATCTGTTTCCACTAAAAATGTGCGGAGCTTGTCTTTGAATAATTCACTAGCTGCCAGCATACTGTATATGTACGTGTGTGTGTGTGTGTGTGTATAATTTATATATATATATATATATATATATATATATATATATATATATATATATATATATATATGTATGTATATATATATTATATGTATATATATACATATAATATATATATATATATATATATATATATATATATATATATATATATTTATTTATTTATTTATTTATTTATTTATGTGTGTGTATGCGTGTGTATGTGTGTGTGTGCGTTTATTGTATGTATTGTATGTTTAGTGTTTGTGTGAGTGTGAAATAAAGGTAGCTATGTGTGGCAACGGCCAGGAAGAGACTAATTAATCATGAAAACTGAGGGGGTAATATACAAAAGGGTTATTGAGCCAAATATCCTGGATGGAGGTGAACTGAGGATGTTGAATGGAAGTGGAAAGAAAAAAAGTAGAAACTGTTTAGATGAAGTGGTTGAATAATAAATGCGATATAACAAAAAAAAAAAAGCCATAAGGTAAGAAATGTGAAGATACAAAGGCATAGTAAAAAAACTAATCTAGGTGGATAGATGGATCAGACCGTTTTGAGATTGTACGGCTTTAGGGAAAGAATGGGCGATCCTAGATTGGGGAAAAGGATGCATTATTAAGTAGCGTTGGGCAACGGATTAGAGGAAGACCTAGATAAGGTTGGATAGGCGAAAGGGGGAGTGGAAAGGAGGAACCTTAATTTGTAGGAAGTTCACTAATGCTTTCAAGATAAGAATGAAGAGGCAGTGTGTAATATGGGAACTGATGCGTTGATAATGAGCCTTATGTGTAAATGTATAAGGGAACTAATGTGAAACTTTCAATGCAGAAGGGCTCATTCACAGCTCAGTAGTTAAAGGATGGATGTTGTGACAGTGACCATATGTTGTTTTTTCTCTGTCACTGTCCATCTGATCATCGATGTCTTTCTTTTGGCTTACGATTCCCGTTATTACCTGTTTTGAACCTCTAGTTGTTCGACTCTTGTCCCGTATCTAGTATATTTTGCATGAAAACCTCTGCAACCCACGTTTCATTCATTCATTGTCTAGAACCGAACTGCTTGGGTTCTGAAACGTCTAGTAAACTCCAACAAGCCAAAGAATATTGTTTCCACTTTCAAGGATAAAATCTCTAATATTCCAGTTACAATATATCGAGAAGCTACCATGTTGGCAACATAAAAAAAAATTCAACTGCCAAGCTGATATTAATCTTATGCTCTGAAGAATTATTGATTTTACCTGCACTAAAATATTTTAGTAACCAAAACCACATCAAGGATAATTAACGAATCCATCGCCCTTCTTCTGTCCCTTTAAATATTCAGATATTTGGCGGCGTGATTTCGAGGTGTTCAAGCATAAGGTTACCAGGAAATAGTAAAAAGTGGAGCTGATAACATTGAAAGGAGAGATCACACTATACCTATGTATGGTGATCACCATCACTGAATGTCACCTGAGAAGGAGAATTAAGGAAGAATTAACAACAAACATCACCACCTCTAGAGGGGAACTGAAGAGACTACCTTCCATAAGTAGCCTAAGCTAAAAAGAAGGAAACAAAAGAAAGGAAAGCAGGAATCAACATCACCTCCGAACAAAGTGAGTATCAGCTGCCAAGTCTCAGTCAGGTCCTCCCAACGTCGAAGGGAGATCGAGCTTGAAATAGCCTTTTTGGGT
>JANJGK010008184.1:22500-27738 GCA_039081455.1 Macrobrachium rosenbergii
GTTCGACTCCCACACAATTTCCCCTCTTATTGTTCTTTATTAGATATGGTAATGCCAAATTATTAAAAAAACTATAAGGAGATATCTGAAGGTTATACAAATTTGCAGCAGTGACGAACATTTCACAGTAAATAAGCATTTAGTGATGTCAAGTAATTCAGCTGAGAAACAGTTTCCTATTTTTGCAGAGCGACAGAAAAGAGTTGGATGGAAAACGCCGCTTCAGTGTTCACTTTAGGGCTGCATTTCTTTCAGAGCTTTTCACAATGTTTTTTTCAATGATTGCGTCTATTCATATCTTTGAAGACACTATACTAAGGTCATAAAAAGCGCCCAGGCAGAGGAAAGACAGGAAATATATGAATTCCCATAAATAGCTAGAAAACCTTCTAATCGCAAATGGTCTGAAACGACATTTATTTGTGAGAAAAAGGATTCGTTCGCACTTCACGTTCCAACCCGGAAGTTAAATTGGCTGAACCTCAACAAAGCTCCAGGCACAAATGGCTTTCACTTTGGCTCGGAAATGCAAAACGCAAAAAAAAAAAAAAAAAAAGTCTCCCTAAAAGATTATTGCAAATTCGCTTGTGTCGCACGTAAACTATTTCCCAAATTGAACGTCTGTCAATGTGTCTCTGTTAATGATAGAATGCAGAGGTGTATTTGTCCACATTATCTCAGTTCTCTTAGTGAACTGATATGCCTGTCCGTGTATACATTCGTATGAAATATTTGTGTCTCTAATGAATTATACATTTTCGTACACGAAAATGTATAAACTTGTAGTTTTAAGGTGACGCTTCTCTAACTTGTACATTTAAAATAATGCAACACAAAAACTATGTATCAAACTCTCAGTTGATATGAGGAGAGAAAAATTAATGGCCAATTTACATTCATGTTTACTATTGATAATTTTTCGTGGAAAGTCTACTTATAAAATGCAAACGCCTCTTAGATAAGATTTATTTCGCAAACGCGATGCTGGTGGGGGTCTGTAACTTATTCTCTTACTTATTTTCTAGTTATGATTTTATTCATATATATCCCTGTTAAAAAGTGATATACAGATTGAATTATAATGATTTAACTGAAACTGGCTGCAAGAAGATAATGTTCTCCTTCCTGGAAGTGTTGCTAATGCTGTGTGCTTGTAGCTAGCAGTATCTTGGATGTAACTACAAATTGCCATAAGACTGAAATTTCTTCTGTTATTCCTTTAGTGATTATATTACCGTTCACACATTTCAGCGGAAAAGTGATTTACCATGTTATTATGCTGGCTTATGAGAAAGCTTTCTAGTCATTTGCGACGCCAGCAGCTCTAGTTATATTAACATTCATGTATATAACGTAAAAAGATCTTTTATAATGGCCTCTATACTTGGCATGCAGTGGGGCTAACCACAGATTTGTGTATATAGCCAACAGCATGTAGTGCATATTTGGCGTTGACTTCTGTGTAGGAGGACAAAAGTTTTCTGACGAAGCATGGTCGGTATTACTATGAACTTGTTATTGTAATTTAGCCTCTTGGATGCTAATTCAAATAGCTTTGGGGCTGAAACTTTCTCTTTCATTTAATTGCCAGTTACATTACAATTGTTATATGTCACTTGAAAAAATTATTTTAGTGTTATACGGTACATGCTTATACATAAGAATATTCCTTCACATCGTATATCGAATATCATATAACCAGATCGATATCCAAATTACAGCAAGAGCAATAAACAAGAAAAGCTATATTTGTTTTTGTTGAACAGAATATGGAATTTAATACCTATAAGTTACTGTTAGGTATTAAGCATTTCCCAAAACTTTCAAATGTCTACCTCCAAGTGACTTTGCTGACCTCCTCATGTTGCCACGTCTAAATAAACAGAGGGTGTCTCCTTGTCATTCCTACTAAAGATGTACAGATAAAGTTGTCAAATATTTCTTGAAGAAAAATTGCTTTCAAGAATTTAGAGAGAAAATTAAATGCAGAAATATTCAGGGCCTTTATTTTTACACCATAACCTGAAGAAAGTAAAAATAATTGTTGTGGTATTTAAATCAGACAAAGATCAGATCGTCACCATTTGACCCTAAGTGTCTGTTCTCACTACAAGGGTGCAGAAACAGGAACAGAAAGACTCGCGAAGTCTTTGGAAAATGAAGTTTCTGATAAAACATGTGATTGAGTTATATGATTTTTCTTAAATCTGAGAGATTAAAAAAGCACGCAAAGATGGAATATTCTGAACTAAAGAGAGCCTTCAAAATGCGCATCAGTGTTCTGCATCCGTTTTTATGTCTTCACTTACTGCGTATATTGGGATGGTTCCCTTACGTAAATTCTCCATTGAGTATGCTCGGCATCAAGACAGGAATACTGGTAAAAATTTACTTGAGCCATGAACGAGTATTTAAGATTTTGATCTAATGGTGTTTCGTCCTTGTAACGTTTGGTATCAAAGGTCGAGCTTATCCTTATTAGCCTCCACAAGAAGTCATCATTGGTATAACTGCTGAGGGTTGAAGGTGCATTGATTGCTGGAAATTTAAATAATATTATTTCCTTACTGATGATGTTGCGCCTCCTCTACGACAGTCATGAAAAAAACTCAAGATTGGCTTGAACAAGCATAGCTGGGGATTCACAGGCCCATCTTATTGGAGGAATGAAACCAGTGGCGCAGACCTTCACGTTAAGTTTAGTGATACTGTTACCCATCCAGTACCAAGTTCCCAAACCAGAATGGCAATGTTTCCTCTCCTGTTAGACATTGTTTTAGGAGGTGACTGCCTCCCTTCCAAGATTAATAATAGGCTTGAGGACTTCCGTCACTTTCGCTTGGGAATGGCGCCTCAAGATAATGCACTAGACCGCTTTTGTACCCAGCATAAAAGTGGTTGAGGGTTATAGGTGTGGAAACCTAATTTTTTTGAATGAGTTTTGGGAATTAGTCAAGGAGGTTCGGGGGATTTACTGCCGAAAAAATACTGAATATGTATCAGTCAAAATCAACAGACAACTAATAGAGAGGATACAAACGTGATTTACGAATGTGGAATTGGAATATGAATAAAAAGGGAGATAAGATTATTCAAAAGAAAAAAGTCCGATGATACAAGGTATGGGTGTGTTGCCATTAACTTTATGCATCTTTGACAAATACTATGAATGAACCTATATCCTAATCGGTATATGCTAACTGGGTCCTCAAATAATTCATTGTATTCCGAAAACATAAATGTTTTTATCAAGGCAAATATTTCCAACAACAATGTGTTGTACCTCATTAAACAATATTATTCTGCATAACGCCATTTCTTATCTGTCTGTGCTGTTTCCAATAGATTCTCGTCCGCTAGAATAATGTGGTCGATAATGTAAACATGACCCAGCTGTGAAACACTCAAGTAAATGCTAACACGACAAGGGCGTATCCTTATGACGCCAGGTCATGTTACCAAATATTTATTGAGAAATGCTCATTTCTTTCCTTCAAAGGGCACCATGTTTGTGTGTCTTATATAAAACTTGGGTTCATATGAAATGTTTTGTTCGAGTGAGACCGTTCAGTGTTGTTTTCTCGCAGCAAGAGACCGTAGTGAGAGACGTAGTTTTAGCACTTACTAAGTATTCTGAAACGTCATAAACAACATACGAATACCAATTAACATTTGTGTGCATTTCACGTAAAACAGGAGGTTCTCTAAAGAGAAAAGGCATTATAAAAAGTACAAGTAGATCTTTTAACCCAGAGAAAAGGAATAAATGTTCATCAGGATTCCTCAACCATTCTTGATCACTCTCCGTTGTTTGCGTTTATGGGGAGGATTCCCTTACGAATGGACTCCAAAAGCCACAGCCACATTCCAAGAGACAAGAAACGAAGATGAGAGTGAATATGGAACTTGGATGATTAACAGAGCATTGTTTAAGAAAAAATCTTCATCCATCGCCTTATCAGTTGCTTCACTTGTTGTTTTTATTATGTGTTCAGCAGTGTTTTTTACTATGGATGATTTCAGTCAGAAAAACACAACAGTTATCATTTGTCGGCTCGCCGTATCCGCTATGGCAATATCAGTAAATGTTCTTCAGGTTTACCTTCTTTGTAATGGGAACAGTCTCGTGGAGATAGCAGAATTAATGATGACGGAAATCCAAGAGGAAGAAAATCCACCTTTTTACCAGTTCTTGACGATGTTCATCATAATGGGATGCACATTTTCCTCGTCACTAACAATGGCTTGTTTTATTCTTTTGGAGGCTCAATACACATTCAGTCTCGGAAATATAGCGCTACAAATTTCTACTATTATCATCTATTCAGGCAATGTAACTAACATTTGTTTAACAACATTTGGTCTTGTATATTCCAGCAGTAAAACGTTGTCCTTGAAACTTGAGAGAAAACTAGAGCATCAGTACACCCAGTGGATTAGCCACTTCGCGTCAGGAGATCAGAGAGACATCATATACCAGTACCACAGGCCCACCTCCTCATGCACTATGCTAATCAACAAACCTAGAAAGAAGGAAAGTTTTCAAGAAGAGACGGTCTTTTTTACGCGACAGAATAGAAAAGATACAAAGGATTTCCGGACCAAAAATTTAGATGGCAATATAATTACGGGGACAAGTAAAAACAAGCTGATGGAATCGGAAAAACTTTGCATGATGTTGATAAGGATAGAAATAATAGCTGAAAAAATTATACATTTTGAGCGTTTGCCTCTTGTCTTATCACTATCTTCACATATGTTGACCTCAATAACCTTCCTCTTTGTGATCCTTACTGAAATTTATAGCGTAACATATTGTATTGCTGCAGCCTGTTTTGCACCTTCAGCTATTTCTATTTTATGTTCACCGGACTGCCTACAAGGAAAGGTAAGTGCAGTCAGTACATGATTAACTTACACATCATGACGTTATATATATATATATATTTACAATACACACGTATGGGGGTGTGAATGCGTGTGTGTGTGTGTGTGTGTGTGTAACTTCTATGACTGGAATAACAATATTATATAAATTATAAACAGAGTATTTGCCCTCAAGGAAAAGGGCGATTTGTATATAGGAGACGATATCCACTTATACCTCACTTGCTGGCCGCGTGGGTTTAGCGTCCACTGTAGTCCTGAGTTCTTCTCTTTCGCTGGTTCGAGCCCATGGGACGACGAACTTATTATCAACTAAAAAATTCCCCTTCAGTAACATATATGAAAATATAT
>JANJGK010008186.1:0-15000 GCA_039081455.1 Macrobrachium rosenbergii
GGAATACTTCGCTTGTTCGAATACCATGACCTACAGAAGATACGTCAGTCCTTTAGATCATCCTCAGAGACAATATTGCAGTCGACACGAGGATTTTTTTCCCTTTCTCTAAAAAATAAACAACTAACTCACGTGTTTACGCGTGTGTGCGTGCGTGTGTGTGTGTGTGTGTGTAGAAGTTTACATTCCTCCCTGCCCGCTGCTTCAAAGCAAACATGAGTACAGATGCTACTAATTATTTGCATAAGTATTTGCATACAAACTGGAAGCTGGGTTCTAGGATTCCAGGATCCATGACTCCTGGAGCCTTTGACGGCGAAGGAGAACAAACTTCAATCCAAAGAGTTGACGATTTGATGAAATTTTAGGCTAAAAAGCCAAGCCCTGGGAACACATTCGGCCACTCACCACTTGAGACGCTGAAAAGAGAGAGTTGGAGTGGTTGGATAGCAAGATAAGAGAGACCCAGAAAATAGAGGAGATGAAGTAGAAGGATCTAAAGGTGGAACTGGGAGAAAACCCACAGTTGTACTAAGTAGTAAATAGTCAGAGAGGTTGGACAGCAAGGCTGACGGAAGGACCCTAATAAAAATATTACTACTGTGAGACTACTAACTGCTCACCAGATTCAGTTAAAACAAAGGTGATAAGATTTAATCAGCTTTGTTGAATTAGATAATTGAAGAAGAATATTAACTGAGAAAAGAGGAAAAGGAATTTTGTAATTATTAGTAAATCTTATGTGTAGTGAAACAAATGCATTTGTTACCAACTCATTCATTAGGAATACACAAAAGCATGTCTTGACCTCATCCATTACAACATTATTATGTAGAGTTCGACGTCAAGCACTGACACAGAAAGAAAGTTCCTTTCTTGTACAGACAACGAACAGAATCAGCGGCGTACTGATACAAGAACTGAAATACGATACGTTAGAAAGTAGCTAATGCTGTGACCGATTTCTAAGAAGACCTTCTTCCACTCAGCGGCGAAAAACAAACAAGCAAACAAACACAGAAACAGACTTCATGAAATACGATACGTTAGAAAGTAGCTAATGCTGTGACCGATTTCTAAGAAGACCTTCTTCCACTCAGCGGCGAAAAACAAACAAGCAAACAAACACAGAAACAGACTTCATAAACATCCACAGGGCATCTGCCTCATACATACGTAAGAAGTTCTGGTCCACTTCCTCTGGGACAGAGCCCACGAAATCCTCGCTGGCTTTCCTCCCACGACAAAATAGCGGGAGACGTCGAATGAAGTGGCCGTTGTGGGCCTTCTGGGGCCATTGAGGGCCACCACGGGCCCTTAGGAGGATCAGGAGGGCAAGGAAGGAAGAAAACGGGAACACAGGAGGCGGTCGTGTAGGAGGAGATTCATAAGCAGAACAATTTCCAGATGATAGACGAAACAATTGTAGATCTGCATACATGGAGGCACTTCGGAAACGAGTTATCAGATGTAAAAACACTTTCCTCAAATAACACTAAGTTTGCTGTCACTGAGATGAAGGGAAGAGGAGGGAAAAGCGTAAATGGCCACTATTTTCTAGAGGCAGACATTAGCTTCACTTTGCAGACAGACCCTAGACCTCCTAGTGTTAAAAACTTCAGTCAGCGACCGCAAGTGCAGAATTAGCCTTTGGCGTGTGCTGGATAACCGTCCTCAAGAACTGGTTTACGGCTACCACTAAGTCGACGACTGTATTCAACATGTTTGTGATGTGTGTAACAAGTTACAGATTTATGTTTATGGAGTGTTTTACTGCAGTGTGGAAGTACCCTGAGTTATTTAAGCTGGGTTGGAAGAGAGAGAAAGAAAGAGAGGAGACGGAAACATTTGACGTGAGGCTCACTGCTCTCTCTAATTGAGGACTAGTCGGGAGGGCCTCGATGAGGTAGTCTGTCTGTCTGTCACATTCTGAATTTTCCTTTTCTGATGAACAATAAAAAAAAAGATCGGTAAACAAATGTTGTTTGTTTGTGACGAAGGAATAAATTTCTGGCCAGAAATCACAACCCCGAGGCAGAGTAATGGAACAGATTCAACTGATGAATGAACCACAAAACTAATGGCTTCAAAACCTTACATTAGAATTAATCAATAAAAAACAATAAAACATAGCAAAATGACTATATACCATCAGGGCTGGTATCTAATAATCATCAGTCTCTATTTGAATATAATTAACGAATGTTATCAATATCAAGAAATCTGCAAATTTTCTCCATCTCAAATACCACCATTTCACTCCTGTATTCGGGCGCATGTGCACAAGGCACAGGCGAATTCGAAGAGATTGTGGGGGGAGGGGGGGAGATGTCATGAATCTCACACAGTGACTGAGTGAAATGACTTAGTGTTGTCACGGTGACAGGTCTCAATGAGAGCACAGAATCAATGCTAAGGGGTCTCGAGTTTTATTTCAACTTCAAGTCACAACAACAGAATTTTTAAATTCAAAATACATTGCTCCCTTCTAGAATTTATTGACATAATAAACTGAGAGAATTTATTGACAAAATCATTGACTTCCTTAATTAGCAGAATTTTAAGTCTAAATTAATTGACCTCTCAATAATAGGGTTCCGAGAAGCGTCTCGGATTCAGAATCGATGCTTCAGTTTTGAGAAGCTTCTATTGGTGAGGACAGCTGCAAATATGCCAATATTATGTGGTCACTTTAGTGTGAATCTCTCTCTCTCTCTCTCTCTCTCTCTCTCTCTCTCTCTCTCTCTCTCTCTCTCTCTCTCTCTCTCTCTTATAACTCTATGGACTTTTTTCAACACATTGGATATGCTTTCCTAAAAACTGCTGAGAGAGAGAGAGACAGGTGCCTGAATGGAAGGGCACAAAGGGGGTTGGGGGGAGGGGCTTAGGGTTTGTATGGCAGATATGGGAAGGGTAGGGGAGGGAGGCGGGGGAATGTATGTGGGAGGTAGGTGTGTATGGCAGATAAGGGAGGAGGTGTCAATTATAGAGGTGGTTCATGGCGGGGAGGTCGGGAGTTAGATTTCGAGGAGTGAGGGGAGAGAGAGCGTAGCCTACAGTGAATGAGAGAGGGGATTATGGGACGGCCATGCTGGTTCAATCATGTGTAAAGGAGATACATAAGAATTATTAATTTATTTTTTATTCCTCGTTTATTCCTCGTTTATCTAATTTCTCTCTTTAAATCTAATGAGTCTCCTGTTCATATCTACTGAAGTTACTTTCACTTTTTAATTTCGAAAGGAGGCAATCTTGATAAGCTCTTTCATAACAACAAGGCTAATTCAGTTTAGTTAATAATAATAATAATAATAATAATAATAATAATAATAATAATAATAATAATAATAATAATAATAATAGCTGACTTCTTACACTTAAATTATCATAATATAACCTTCTTTAATACCTAAAAACATATTTCAGTTGTCTCATTATAAAAGCCGAGTAGATCTGGAGAGAGAGAGAGAGAGAGAGAGAGAGAGAGAGAGAGAGAGAGAGAGAAGAGAGAGAGAGAGAGAGAGTATACCCACGATGGATTCAAAAGGCAGAACTCACGTAAAGACAATTTGTCACCAAATGTAGCGGGTCTTGACCTAACCTTGTCCCTGGACATAAAGGTGACCACCAGAGCCTCTGCATGTTTTCAAGATGGCCACAACGAGGACCATCACGCCCTTCTCATTCAACCACTCAAGTGGAATAAAACTGGTTGCTTTCACTGTTCCCAGAAGACAGGATTTTCTAAATCAATATTTTGGGGGTCCTGTAGACATATATTTTTCGTGGGTCCTCTATGCTTTCCCGAAGGTCACCTCAAGTAACACCCCGCCGGGCAATCCAATAGGCCCCAATTCCCTCGGGAGGATTTAAGGACGCTAAACTATACTGCACACCTGACTGGATAATTTTCTCAAAAACTAGAGCTCCTGGGAGAAGCCGTTGTCTTGTATATGTATATATGAAAATATTCATAATTCATAATAGATATATAACCATACAATAATATTTACTTAATACATATAAATTTTCAGATCTACATGAATGAAATTATGAATTCATATGTATAATAATACTTGCATATATTCATATACATACACAAATCTTACCCATCAATGGCTTACAAGAGCAGTAAAGACAATAATAAATGCCTGTTTCTTTTTATATTTCCCCTCAAAAAGTATTGCAATAATTTTGTGCTTGCAGTCTCAAAGAATGGTGTGTGGCTGAAAGAATTCTCTCTCTCTCTCTCTCTCTCTCGTATGACAGTCTCCCATGTAAGGATGATTACATTCCCTTTTATTCTTTACCCAAAATATTGATGACATCAATAGACTTTTAAAAATCGATTTTGCAACGGTTAAAAATCATTCTTCAAACATCGACAAAAAGCTTTTTACTTTCCCTCTTGAAAGAAAAAAATGGGAGAGAGAGAAAGGAAGGGGAGATGAAAACCAAAGAAGGAACAAATTAAGAGACAGTCGTGGTATTAGATAAAGGAAGGGAAGAGAGTCTATGTTAAAGTTGACCAATACGGCGTTGAATTTATATATATATATATATATGTATACCTGTATATATATTATATATACATACATACATATATACATATATATATATATATATATATATATATATATATATATATACACACACATATGATGTATATTTTTCTATATATGAAGAGAGAGAGAGAGAGAGAGAGAGAGAGAGAGAGAGAGAGAGAGAGAGAGATCACAGTGTTAGAGACAAGCATCTGTATATAAACTCATACAGTAGACTTCCTAATAGATTCAGCATCATTAAGATGCCAAACCTTGCAGTGACAAATCAGACATTGACAAAGATTTCTGCCCTGAAGCAAAAAAAAAAAAAAAAGAAAGAAAAAATAAACTTTCCCATCGGCTGTGCAAAAACCCATTCCACCTGACGGATAAAACTTTTGTTCTTGAATCAATTCAACTCGATCTTTTTCCCGGATATATAAAAGTCCAAAAAGGGGGGGGAGGGGGAGGGGGAAGGGGAACCACAATAAATCCAATTTTGAGGACCGAATGACATACAGGAGAGAGAGAGAGAGAGAGAGAGAGAGAGAGAGAGAGAGAGAGAGAGAGAGAGAGAGAGATTAGTCAATCGGATCCACCATTTTTCTTCTATGATAAAATTGGACAGGAATTACCATCGCTCTGTGTTGCCTCTGTGAAATACAAAAGTCAGTTTTTCTCAGGAAATATATTTAAGATACAGTGGATTTACGGAGACCAACAGGGTTAAACAAAGTGAAGTTCCAGAGGTCTTTAATAACTGACATCAAATGCCGTAGCGCTCTCCCCATCCAAGGAAAATTCAGTTTCAACAGACGAGAAACCTTTCGATGAAATACATCGAGATGTTTATGAGCCCGCTCTAATTTCTGAGAGAGAGAGAGAGAGAGAGAGAGAGAGAGAGAGAGAGAGAGAGAGAGAGAGAGAGAGAGAGAGAGAGAGAGTTTTTAGAGAAAATATATTTAAAATGAACAAAGTGGATTTCCAGAGATCTACAGGGTTAAACAAAGTGAAATTACGGAGGTCTTTAGTAATTGCCACCTAAAACTGTATCACTGTACCTATATGATGCAAGATTATTTGTTAGAGCTATAAGTAAAATTTTATTGCAATGAACACAGCAGTTTAAACCCGTGTAATTGCTGAAAAACGAGAGAGAGAGAGAGAGAGAGAGAGAGAGAGAGAGAGAGAGGAGAGAGAGAGAGAGAGATTCCTCCAATAAGTCCTTGTTATGTACAGTCACTCAAAATGTTTTGCAACATGTTCCAGAAGTTTTCGTTCACCTAACAGTAATTTGTTCTTTTGATATTTACAAGGAAATGTAATTTTCTTATTTGATTTTGATTATTAATCGTACGGTTAACAATATAAAAAAGAATGGTGAGTGAAAAATTCATATTACGAAAAATGACGAAACATTTTGAAAAATTTAACTTCAGATGATTGGGCAAAAGAGTCAAAGAAGAAACTATATTTCGAATCCAGAGAAAAGTTTATTGATTAATAAAATAATATTGAATAATCATTATCAGTGAAATTATGTATAAAGAAAGAAAGAAAGAATTCAACCATTATTGTTGTCAAAAACAAAAAAGAAAAAATCTCGTAACGTCGTATGTTATCGTGTGACTCCACGTTCGGGCAGGAAAGTTAAACTAAACTGTCTCGCCACTTGCACCGATAAGATGGGTACAGATTCAGCCACACCACATTATCTCACAGGTCATCGATCATGCGCTTGCATGAGACTAATGTTTCTATCGTAGATATTGCTCGGCAGATTAACGTAAATAAAACAACCATATATAGAGGGATACTACAACAGAGAGAACGAGGGAATATTATAAATTTATTGTAAAAAAAAAAATGGAGGGCGACCCCATTGTTGCAGTACTGTTGAGGATCATAATCGGATGATCATTGTAGGAGCTCCGCCTAACCCATGACAACCGGTGTCGCTTTAAAGACAACATATGCTCTCCCTTCAAGTTGCTGCTCAAACCATCCCTAATAGAGGCTAGGGTTTGCGTTACAATATAATCCAGTGGCCGATCATTTCTGTAAGAGTCATCTTTTGCGATGAGGAGACATTCTCCACTGATGAGCATGGTAGTCTTCTTCACTGCTGGCGTTTAACATTAATTAAATTAATGTTGAACTTCTTGCTAATTTTAATTCTTTAGGAACTTAGATAGTAAAAAAATACAAAAAATAGGTGTTATATATTCAGTTAACTTCATAAGAAGCATCAAAATGATAGGCCTAAGTAACAATGAAAGAAATAAGAAATTACACATGATAACGGCATTATAGGGGAGACCGGGGCTAGTAAGCACACTTTTTACAATTTTAGTTATTAGGAATAGAAAACGAACATATTTACAAAATTCTTATCATCATTGAAAAAAATGAACATTCCTCTTCATCATAAATCAAAAAAATTGTGGTTTGCTCTTAGCATAAGGTAACATTAAGCTTTAGAAAAAAATAACTTTTTGTGCCAACTTACCCCGTATACGGGGTAAGTTGGCACACATTATGGGGTAAGTTGACACATTGATAATTAAAAGAAAATTACTACATTGCATTTAAATCAAGTAACAAAAATATATTCTGAATTTCTAAAATACAAAATATAAGGCATTAGTATCACTTCAGATCATCATCTGAGTTGCAATTGTGGCAAGTGTAAAATAAATCTTCGTCAGTGAAGTCTACATGCTCCCGAATGTCACATACTCTGCACTGGATCCACACTTCTCCTGCCTTACTTTTAGAAAATAGTTCTGTGCACACTAAACACAGGCTGTCTTCAACTGAGCTTTCTTTTGAATCAGCTCATCTTTTCATCTTTGGTGTTTTTTTTATTCAATTTCTTTTCAAGCACTTTTTCTTTTTTTACTGATGTGTCAGTTAGAATAGCAGAACGACGTTTCCTCCTGTTCAGCGAATTTTCCCTTTCTGGCACAACCTTAGGAAGTGGCCTCAGTTCTGGGTGAAGTCACTGTCTTCCCAGTTACTCCAGAAGAAGACGGTGTGGGTTCATTCCGCTCTCCAAGGTGATCAATTTACCGTGGACTTCTCCATCAAGAACTTTTTAATTCCATTGTTGTCTGTCATATTACAAGGCTCTGTATCACGCTGATGACTGGTCTGAAGCCCTTGTGTCTCTTTTCGGACATCTCCCTGTGATCGATCTGTTACGTACACACCCATAAAATCAGAATCTTGAAAAAGTCTGCATTCAAAGGTGAAATTTCAGCATTGCTAAACCCACTGAAAACATTAGAATGAGTGACAGCAAGAGGTAAAGCTTTGGAAACTATACCAGGAATGTCATAGATGGTCATAGTTGATCCTGGATTACTAGTCAATCACGAATCACATGCGCTGTTAACACATTTCCCCAGAGGTCTATAAACACTAACATCCAGAGGCTGGAACTTGTGAGAGCACTCATCTCATTATCCTTACAAAATTCCAGGAACAAAACGTAAATTATATAAATAAATAGACTTGTTATTTTTATCAAATAACGTGGAGCAAGTCGGCACGTGTGCCAACTTGCCCCATTTTTTTTTAGCCAACTTGCCCCACCCCTACCATTTGGTACAAAAACACTTACCCGTCCATACCAAGAAACCATGAGTTATTAATTTTAATGGTATAGAATCTTTAACCATAGGGAAAACTATGCAAGAACTGAAAAAATATTCTTTCATGAATGTATAGATATTATAGCAAAAGCACAAAGATAACAAAATTTACTTACTACCGTCAAAATCAGACTTTGTCTCATAAAGTCGAGCTCTTACGTCTAATCTCTATGGAATTTTGTTGGTAACTGAGGAACCACGGGGCAATTACACAGTGTATGTATTCGAGTCATCTATTGGTAAACATGAAAGTTATTTAGAGTGTGTCAACTTACCCCTGTAGCCAACTAGCCCCGGTCTCCCCTACTGTATATATATATATATATATATATATATATATATATATATATATATATATATATATATATATATATATATATATATATATATATATATAATGTGTGTGTGTGTGCATGTGTGTGTATATATACAATAAGTGCGATTATAGTCTAAGTATTACAAAAATAGACGTGAAATTTGTTAGTCTAGTTCAAAATATTTTATATTAAGTTTCACTAGTTTACAATATACAAAGGATTAATCATTCAAAAATTTGATTCATAATAATGTGCAAGCAAATCTTTACAAGTGTCGTATTTGTTGATGTTAATAAGGCTAATAGTTCAACTTATAACAGTCGTAGGCCTATGTCTACAAAGTTCACACATATGAAGGAGATAAAACAAAGATAGTGATGGCATTTGGAGATGAAAATATTAAAACATGAAAACAGCGATGATCTCTGAAGTATTATAGTAACATCCTTTAATCAAGTAAAGTATGACAACAGTCAACAGTATCAGAAAAAGCCCTGTTTAAGGGAAACTGCAGGTAATTTCTCGGACCCACCACTAGTGTTCAGTTGTTTCATGCTCTTACAACTGAGTTGCCAAATAGCGCCAGATGTCGCTATTATAAGCTGTTGTCCGAAAAGTTTTGAAATATGTTGCAAAACATTTTTGAGTGATTGTACCTTTGTGAAGGATCATTGTCCCAGGAAGGTCCAGAGTAGTTAGCGGCCGCCCCCCTCCCTTAATCCTTCAGCAACACGTCCTTTTAAACTAATAAAAGGAAACTAGAGCAACTACACTGCTTCTCTCTCTCTCTCTCTCTCTCCCCCCCCCCCACAATTCTATAACGAGCTTCAATGTCAAAACAAGAATGAAAACAGCGAATAACCAGCCAGTGAAATAACCACACCTGGGCACTTAGACTATTAATCTATTCCCAAGACCCCCTCCCTGCCTGCACAAACTTTTTCACAAGAAAATGGTTCTTTTAGAAGCCAGAGCCATTATTCAATCCTCATACATTCAGAATAACCATCCATGGTAGTTCCGCTGCCCCTATCGTTGAACTCTATACGGACAGAACAGAACCAGTCGCCCATCACAGAAAGAGAACTTTGGATACCAGGAGGTCAGCGAGTGGGGAAAACTTGAGAGAAAGTCTAACAGTATCACGAAGGAGGCATGGGATTAAAATCCACTCACGACCAGAAGGTTAAATTAGAGAAGACAACAAAGGTCGTTCCACGGTCAATCAGGGTCAAAGAAGGTTGAATGAAGGGCAAAATAAGCCAACGGACGAATTGTGACCTCATGACCAAAGGCTCGTTTTAGGTCACAATATATATTTAAAGTGACAGAGTGGGTTCTAAGAATTCAGCTTTCTCTGGACAATAAAAAATTCACATAGTGATACCTCAAAGAATTGGCAGAAGCAAGTCAATGCAATGTATGAATTATGGATTTCTGGAAGCAAAGTCAGAAGTACTATTTATTATTCAATTAGTATTCTGACATATTTCCTAAAGCTCTTGGACACTCCATAGGCCTAAGCCTTCGTGGGAGACTACACGGCAAATATACTCTTTGGCAAACAACCACTGAATCTAGCTACGTAAGTAATTTCAATAGCCCAGTCCAGAAAACCTCAGTCATTTATATATAGAACACAAAAAGCATTTTATCTGAACTGCAATTATCGTTTCATTTAAAAAATCTTCTCCACTTAGATAAGAAAACCAAGACTTGCCATACCCATAAAATATCAACGCCTGAGTACTAGTAGCCAATAGTAGTAAATCTGAGCAGTAGAAGTAGTACAGTTAATCGTAGTAAATATATGAGTAATAGTACGTAGTAAATCGTAGTACATCTGCGCATGAAATCTGGAAATAATGAATGACGGTACTTTGGCCATGAATGAAAGCGTCTGCGTCACTTAATGACGTAATATCACTACTTCTTTCTTTCATTGACTGAGAGAATTCATCAACTATAGAGGGAAAACAGAAGTTGGAAAGATAAAGAGGAAGAATTAGAGGCCCATCACCCAAAGGCGCCATCCAATAGGACCTGCCATGATGAGTCCTTCATTCATGATCAATGGTGATTCTGAGGGGCCACAATGAAATCAGATAATCACTCCTCATCATAATCAATTGGGGGGAGGGGGGTTCTGGGGTTTGGGGGCGGCGGGAGTGGGAAGGAGGGAGAAGAGGGAGTTGATCTAATGCCCTGTCAACCACTGAACAAAATTCATTAAATATGATGATTATACGATCTCTCTCTCTCTCTCTCTCTCTCTCTCTCTCTCTCTCTCTCTCAAGTGATGTAATCTTCGGACAAACACAACTCCCAAGAGCACATGAATAGCAGAGAATTCTCTCTCTCTCTCTCTCTCTCTCTCTCTCTCTCTCTCTCTCTCTCTCATCTCTCTCTCTCTCTACTTTAAAGGAACCGGAGTGAAAGAATTTCTTATCAGCATAGCTCTCTTCAGTACAAATATGAAGGGGAAATTAATCTCTCTCTCTCTCTCTCTCTCTCTCTCTCTCTCTCTCTCTCCTCTTCATTAATCCCACTCGGATTGTTGACCCGAGGGCGTCTGCGTGAAATGAAGGCTGAGACATTCCAGAGATTGGTCTCCTTTCGCTGTTTGGATTCGGGATTCGGTCTTGGATACGTTTAGACGAGCCGAGGAGAGAGAGAGAGAGAGAGAGAGAGAGAGAGAGAGAGAGAGAGAGAGAGAGAGAGAGAGAGCCAAATCCTCCTTTATCTCGGCCAAGACGGTTTTAGGAAGATCAGAATTCGGAATGAAAGCTAAAGACTTCTGTTTCAAGCTTAATCTGATTCCTGAGTACCAACATGATTTTTTATTTCCTTAAGACTGACGATGAATGCACTTCTTCGTCGTGACTTAAAAATTCCTAGAACTGGATAAATGAACTGAAGGAAGACATTAATGATTAATTATTCCGAAAATGAAGAGGGTCTGAGAGAGAGAGAGAGAGAGAGAGAGAGAGAGAGAGAGAGAGAGAGAGAGAGAGAGAGATTCCCACAGGCTGTATGGAGTAACATGAGGACCACTTGGAAGAACTGCTACAGAAACCTTGTTTTTGACTGATGACCAGAACCTTTCCATATCTACTGGAAGTGGAGTGTCACTGCGGTTGATGGATACCTCTACTGGATCAGCTTTTCTTCTCCTCATTCTTTCACAGTCTTTTATACTACCTAGGTCATAAATATCAAAGACAACATCAATTCGTTTGCAAGTGGCTGACACACAAGAAAATATTTTCCGCAAGTGAGCTGCCGTACCACCAAATGTTTTCAGCTTCAACTGTGTCACTGATAATTTTCTAGCATATGCCATGAAATCAAAGACAATAGCTGTAGGTTGAGTAGTGCCTGAGAAAGGTACTTTCTGTGGAGCTGGTTTTTTTAAGCCCTTTTCCAATGACATGGTAAGGCTGCAAGAATTTTTCATTAAATGGTTAATTGAGAAAGTGACTCAAGGTACAGAAAGTATGTCCATACCTATATACCTTGGAGGTTCTCATGAAGATGACTTGTATAAGTGCCTAAGAATCAGCTCTCAAACTGTTGTGGATGTACCGACACTTCATTGTCAACACAAAGAGGCTGATGATAGAATGTTGTTACATATCAACCATGCCACTTGCACAGAATTATTCAAGAGAGTCATAGTGGCTTCACCAGATACAGATGTTTTAGTATGTCTACTGTACCACTTCAGTGAAACTTGGAAATTCAGTGGTCTAGAAGAGCTATGGGTCCTTTGTGGACAAGCCAGCACCAAAAGGGAATTGTCAGTCCATGATTTAGTACTGACAATGTCAAGAGCACTAGTCTCTGTACTTCCAGGTGTCCGTGCACTTAGTGGTTGTGACGCGACCAGCAAGGTTTCAACGAAGTTTGCTGTATTCAAGGCAGCAGAGCAAGGTGGAATAGAGTTAATCAAGATTTTAGAAAAAATAAAGAAATTTCTCATGATATGGAAATCAAAGCAGAGCAGTTTCTTGCGCGAGCCATTGGTGGAGTCAACACAGATACATTCAATGAGCTGCGATATTTCCTGTGCGATCATAAAAGCATTAAAAACAATTTTGAAAGACTTGCTCCAACTTCAAATAGCATACAGCTTCATATTAAGCGAGCTTTTTTGCAATGTTATCACTGGACAAATGCCACAAAAAGCTACCATAGATATACTGAATCCACTAGCTTATGGTTACACTTTGAAAGAACTTCCTGGTACCACTTATTGTTTCTGAACCTAATCAACCCCCCCGATTTTACACTTCCATGCACCTGTGAAAAATGCTGTAGGTCAAATGTATGTCCTTGCCGTGTAGCAGACATTAGTTGCTGTGAATTCTGTAAGCGTGATGTAAGTGGGCAGTGAAGATGATTTAATGGTGGAATGTGAAATGTTTGAGAGTGTGATTTTTTTTCCAAACAATTAATAGTTCGTTACACAAGTGTACGATTTATCTGCTTAAATTTACTACCGCGCAGTATTGGGAAACATAGATAAACAATTATGTATGAATAATTTTCTTTTCATTTTAATTTTTTTTTATTTATATCCTTATCTGATGAAAATTCATGTCAAACCATCCTATCATGTATTCTCCTATTCAAGACCTTTGAAATAATATGCATATTGAGTTTATTCTGGTCACTTATTGACTTTTATCATTTTTGTCAGGCGGCCATCTTGAATTTCAAAATGGTGGAAAACAGACCAGTTGTGGAACATGTGACCAAGTTTTTTTTTTATGTCCAAACAACCCTTAAACAAGATCTGAAGTCAAATTCAGGGTACATGTTAGTGCATACGGGACCCTACCATGCGCCATGACTATGTAGCGAGGTGTAATTTTCTATAGAGAAAATCTGTCTGTTGTCTAGAATAGGCCTAAAATTGCTAATTTCAGCGATTTTATTATGCCTCTTGAGGATATTTCCTTCTTGAACAGGAGGAAACCCTTAGTTCTGAAATGATATTACGACGGATTCTCTACAAGTTCGCGAGAGGTAGACCCTCACCTATCAACCTATCTTTTTGTTATTATCCTGGGAGGCATACAGTAAATAAAAGCATCAATGATAACACTGAAATCCCTTTATTAAATAATAAAAAAGTCTGTGGCATCAAGTTTCTGGAAATATCTCTTGTGGTTTCACCTACTTTGTTTAATGATCGTCTTGTATGTACTGTATAAATACCTTAGTCGACAGGTGGCTGAAAATGATTGCTCAATTTTAGAAACTGTTTTTATGTCACTGATACATTATTGTCTCTGAAAATTATTATCAGGCTTTTAATGAAAAATGATAGAACAACATATTACGCGACACCATCACCCATAAGTCTAATGCTAACGTACTAAAATATCATGGTGAATACGATGATTTTCCAAAAGCCACACGATAGTTAGGAGAGGCAGGTAGGCTGCATGGCAAGCTGGCATCACACTGTGGTAACTATCTAGTTAAGCTAGTCAGTCAGTCAGTCAGTCAGTCGGTTGGCGTTGTGACCGGTGCATTGAGCAAGACAGATCCGTTAAAGGTGTTTATTTGAATTTCATTCCTCGGTTCGTGTCTTCTGGTGGGTGCTTATTATTGAAGTGCTCAACCCACAGATATTTGAAGTGTCCTTCGGAGGAGGCAGCGTTAAAGATAGAATTAATTTACGAATCAAAATCCCGGTGGCGTCGGGCAAGGGAGGACGGCATCCCATAGCAGCAGAAAGTAAGTTGATTCTGTCATTTCACGTTTTCAAATGATGTTTCTTTATTTCGGTGCCATTCTGAATTTCAGTGAGACTAGGGAGTACTGTAGGCTAAGCTGAAAATATAATGGTTCGTATTGGAATGTTAAAACTAAATACACACGTATGTTATCTTTAATTAGGTACAGATAATAAGCAGCAAATATCGTTTAATGTCTAATTTACGGTAAGATTTTACCTTAAACTCGCATCACATCTTGGACATGAAAACATTTTCCTATGTTTTATTGTGTGCTTTGAACGTTTCTGACGTTCGTTTATTTATCTAATGTTTTAGATAATAATAGTACCACAACCATAAGGTCGTGTTCGGTAAAACGTAAACAAAAGTCGGTAAATATCTCGGCAACGGTAAATTCGCGATAGATTTGAGCGTGAGTTTCATACTGATCATATCAAGGAGACTTTCGATCACAGCATAAAAAAAATCCAGTATCAAATAATGGTTGAAACGAAAATAATACTGAATTTACTATACATTGTGACTAATCTAAACCCAAAGGCCACTCGGTTATCCCATACACACAAAAACACTTGAGTATATGAGGTTAACTTTCATATTTAATTCGAAAGGTCGAATCTGAACGGGGAAAGATTTGACAGAACAGCCTGAGAAACTGAGGCTGAATGAGAGTAGTTGCTTGAGTCGTTAAACTGGAATTGCGTCTTTACTGAGCGCTGGCCTGGAAAGTACG
>JANJGK010008186.1:20000-27735 GCA_039081455.1 Macrobrachium rosenbergii
GTACAACTTCCCTGAGTCAGTAGGAAGTCAGAAGGTACAACTTCCCCGAGTCAGTAGGAAGTCAGAAGGTACAACTTCCCCGAGTCAGTAGGAAGTCAGAAGGTACAACTTCCCCGAGTCAGTAGGAAGTCAGAAGGTACAACTTCCCCGAGTCAGTAGGAAGTCAGAAGGTACAACTTCCCCGAGTCAGTAGGAAGTCAGAAGGTACCACTTCCCCGCGTCAGTAGGAAGTCAGAAGGTACCACTTCCCTGCGTCAGTAGGAAGTCAGAAGGTACAACTTCCCCGCGTCAGTAGGAAGTCAGAAGGTACAACTTCCCTGCGTCAGTAGGAAGTCAGAAGGTACAACTTCCCTGAGTCAGTAGGAAGTCAGAAGGTACAACTTCCCTGAGTCAGTAGGAAGTCAGAAGGTACAACTTCCCTGAGTCAGTAGGAAGTCAGAAGGTACAACTTCCCTGAGTCAGTAGGAAGTCAGAAGGTACAACTTCCCTGAGTCAGTAGGAAGTCAGAAGGTACAACTTCCCTGAGTCAGTAGGAAGTCAGAAGGTACAACTTCCCTGAGTCAGTAGGAAGTCAGAAGGTACAACTTCCTTGAGTCAGTAGGAAGTCAGAAGGTACAGCTTCTCTGAGTCAGTAGGATGTCAGAAGGTACAATTTCACTCAGTCAGTAGTATGTCAGAAGGCACAGCTTCCTGAGTCAGAAAGTTCATGAAAACTGACCCAAAAGAGTGGACAAAGGGTATATTGGAATTTACATTAATTAACTTTAGAAAGGGACTTGGGTATAGCCTACCAATAATACCTCAACAAGAAAAACCATTATTCTGTCATTTTTTTCAGTATCAGACAAACCAGCAGCAAAAATGGCTGAGGTTTCTGACAAATAAGAATATTCCTATTTAAAGTGAAACTGAATCCAGTAGTATGTCTGTAGGTAGCCTATGTGAGAAATAGATCGCTAACAAGTTGATGACTGCTCTCCCACTTTGAAGAAAGTCTAAAGTTTCCTAACTCTCCCTCGTTTCAACAGTAGAAATTCAATTTCCTGGTGTCACTGACGTGAAAGGTCCTCGCTCTCAGTGTAATTAATTGTGAAAGGACAAATAGCATTCCTGGTAAAAATCTGCTCTCCTTTGCGTCTTCCAAATTGTTTTATCTCCTTCCCTCCAATTTCACTCTTCTTCTGGAAGTTTTTTGTTTTTATTCCACCTTATTTCAGGGATTCCCCTTACGCGTGTGTCTTCCATTAAGGCAAAAGGATATTCCCAATTAGGTGCCACTTGTTAAGGGAAATTAAATTTTGGCCTGAAGGTTTTTGACTTCGTTTGCTTTGGGTGACTGCTTTTGGGGGAACACTGAAGGAAGTTTCCCTTCTGCTGTCAGGGATTCTCATTCACTCGAGTTGATTAGAGGTCAGCTGATAATGTCGTAGGCTACGTTTAACTTGTCAGTATTCAATGGTGATCATATATATATGTATATATATGTATATATATATATATATATATATATATATATATATATATATATATATATATATATATGAAATTGCGTTTGCCCAGGTTTTAAAATTGCTTAATGTAATTTTTTCATATCTTACATTTCCGTGAATCATCACAACTAGACTGATGTGTTACATGGGTTCATAGAGCTTTTGTTCTATGTACCCATTCTTGCGCTGTTATTTCCATTTTGGCAACAGTCTATACCCAAACAAGTTATTCTAAGGTTTAAAGGGAACATATAGATATATTACAATACCTGGACGCGTCAATACACTTACAGACTTTCGCTCTAGCTATTTCTGAAACTTCTTTAGGAATAAGACCTGTGCAATATCAGAAATGCGGTGACTGTATCCATTTATCTTCATTCGTCACATAAGCTTTTTGAATCTACCGTCATTGTAACATAGGCTCCTTCCTCGTTATGAGTAATGAACGAGGAACAAACTGGTAGCTAGAAGGAGATGGCGAAATCAATCAATTAATACTGAACTAAGTGTCAACACTTTTCAGCTTAAACTGCACCTGGTTTTGTTTCTAAGTATGTGTGTATTATGTATGTATGTATATACCTATGTATGTATGTATGTATAATCATCAATGAATATTGACAAGTCAGAAGTAGCCTAAGACCTTCTAATCAACCAGAGTGAATGAACCCTGACAGTAAAAAAAAAA
Source organism: Macrobrachium rosenbergii (assembly GCA_039081455.1). Classification (NCBI taxonomy): domain Eukaryota; kingdom Metazoa; phylum Arthropoda; class Malacostraca; order Decapoda; family Palaemonidae; genus Macrobrachium; species Macrobrachium rosenbergii. The sequence goes on from JANJGK010008186.1 coordinate 22,182, forward strand.
GAAAAAAAAAAACAGAACTTAATTTGAGTGTTCCCCCAAAAGCAGTCATCCAAAATCACAAACGAGGCCAAAATCCTTGGGGGCAAAATGTACTTTTCCTTAACAAGCGGTACTTAATTGTGAATATCCTTTCGCTCTAATAGAAGATACACACGTAAGGGGGAAACCCTGGGAATAAGGCGAGAGGAAAGAAAATAGGTCTATTGTGCATTGTCACGGCAGATAACGAGCAAATACCTTTACAAAATGAATAATTTCCACTTGAATGCACTCAGTGGAAAGACGAAATGTCTCGTATGGCGTCATTGCAGCTTGTTTCATTATATGGTTGGGGCTCTCCCTAAATTTGACAGTTGTTGATAAAACAGATTTCAGATTTTTCTGCCAGAAAGCAAGACGTGAATGTCACAAATGTATGTCACAATATTAACACCATGCACAGAGAGAGAGAGAGAGAGAGAGAGAGAGAGAGAGAGAGAGAGAGAGAGAGAGAGAGAGAGAGATGGGTGGCTAAAGATGTAAAGTTGAAGCTTTCAAGTTCATGAAGTTGAGCCTTGACGTTTATGAAACCAGGAAGTGTCATGTTGTCACACCAAGAAGTGTCTTCTCGTCACGCCAAGTTATGTTGTGATGTCACGTCAAAGTGTCATCTTTGCAGACCATGAATTGTGCCTGTGTCACACTTTGATGGCCCATGTTGTCACACCAAAAATAAGACGTTGTCAGCCCATGAAATGTCATGTTGTCACACCAAAAAGTATTATGTTTTCAGCCCATGAAGTGTCGTTATGTCCGAGTAAGAAGGCTCATGTTGTCACACCAAAATGTAATATGTTGTCAGTGAATGAAATGTCATGTCACACTAAGAAGCCCTATGTTGTCACACTAAAACATATGTTGTCAGTGAATAAAATGTCATGTCACACTAATAAGGCCTATGTTGTCACACCAAAATGTAATGTCAGCCTATACAACGTTATGTTGTCACACTATGAAGGCCCATGTTGTCACACCAAAAAGTAATATGTTATCTGCCTATAAAGTGTTGTGTTGTCACACTGAGAAGGCCCATGTTGTCACACCAAAAAGTAATATGTTGTCAGTCAATGAAATGTCCTGTTGTCACAATAAGAAGGCCCATGTTGTCACACCAAGAGTGACATGTTGTCAGCTTATACAGTGTCATGTCACACTAAGAAAGCTCATGTTGTCACACCAAAAAGTAATGTCATCCTATGAAGTGTCATGTCACTAAGAAGTCCCATGTTGTCAAACCTAAAAGTAATATGTTGCCAACTTATGATATTTCATGTTGTCACACTAAGAATGCCCATGTTGTCACACCAAAAAGTACTATGTGTCGGCCTATGAAAGGTCATGTTGTCACACTTAGAAGCCTCATGTAGTAACATAAAAAAGTAATATGTTGTTGGGCTATGAAATGTGACCTTGCACCAAGAAAGCCTATGTTATCATGCCAAGAAGTATCATGTTGTCAGACCAAGAAGTTGTGTGCATAACTTTTTCCTTTCACTTGCAAAGAGGGTGTTGTCAGGGAATACCATTTGCCCTGATGCTTATGAAGGTATTTGTGGGAGGATGCGATTCAGAATACTACAGGATTCTGGGTGTTGTTGTGTTTCAAAAACTCCTTTGATATTGAAATTGCTGAGGTGCTAATTGTTCTTGGTGTATGAATAAACGATATAAAAATATGGTCAAATTATACCATATTATACCTTTTTGTCATTTTGAACTGGAAAATGTCATTATCATCCCATGTTTTAATGTGTGCTTGCAACGTTTATGACGACGTTCGTTTAGTTCGTAAATGAAATGACATAACCTAACCTAACCTAACCTCAGCTCACCTAATATAACTAAACCTAACCTACCCTAACCTAACATAGGGTACCCTGTCCTTACCTCAGTGCATATTAGTCTGAAAAGATTCCATAAATTTTCTTTAATCTAAATGAGAACTGCCAGTACGAATAAGGTCCTTTCATTTCAGTCTTTTTGTGTGTTTTTTTGATTTTTTGTTTTTCCCGACCCAAAAAAACCCCACCTTCCCACTGTGGTCCCAGGAATTGTGGGATATGATGGTGGGTCTGCTATCTCTTTCAAAGGACTCATTTGCGAACGAATATAATTTCAAAAACGTTCAAAATAAAACTCAAAACATAGGAAAATTATATTTTCAATTCCAAAATGCAATAATGGATTAAAGTGAAATATCACCGAAAAATGATTTATACGATGCAATGCGCCCAGATTGTTTTATTGGGAATAATCTCTCTCTCTCTCTCTCTCTCTCTCTCTCTCTCTCTCTCTCTCTCTCTCTCTCTCTCTCTCTCTCCTCTCTCTCTCTCTTCTAATCATAACTGGCATGTGAGAAAAATTGCACTTCCAAAATGACACCCCTACAACAGAAAAATTACATAATATCGAAAATACATTTTCCATCGTTATTTTCGCTTCGCCTTTTCGTAGACGGAGAGAGAGTCTAGTTTGCGTTTGGTGGCATTCAGTTAACTTGACGGAGAATAAGAACATTTCTGACAAAGTTATTTATCAGGGAAATGTGATTAATATGAATAAATGACACGAACAAACAATTTTTATCATATTCACCCTACCTTCTGATACTGTAGACTTCCCATTCCCTTCTTCATACACGTCTTCAGTGCCCTTGGGAACGCCATCATCTGAGTACCTGAGATGCCCCTCAGCTGCTTAATGACTGCTGTAAACCTCAGGTCAGGTTGTGGTATCAAGAACTGGCGAAAGCCCCATTTGTAATTGATAAATTTTAATGGTTAATATCCAAAAGGTGTATTGAATGAATGAGCTGGTTTATCTCGTCTCCCCAAAGGACTCTCCTTCAGTCCTTCGCTTCCTTCTTTGATCGTAGGACATAGAGGTCTTTCTCCAAAGGGACTGTCCTTCAGTCCTACAGCTTCCTTTCTTGATGATAGGACATCAGAGGCTTTCGACAGGCATGAAAACTTGAAGCCCAAACAATCAAACATGTTTCTCTCTTCAATTTCTGGTTCAGGAGGCCGTGGGTTTGGAAATTTGCAGTCACTTGTCTTGCAGTAAGCTTTCGGGTTTTAGACGTTGTCTTCTGGGGTGTTCCTGGTCCCTGGTATGAAGCTTGCCCCTTTCCTTACCTTGGCAATGAGGCGGTACGCTGGTCGTCCATAAACACCGATGATTTTCCCATTTTCTCTAACTTTCTGCTCAGTCATGGCAAGATTGGTGACTGAGGCAACATCAGCACAGCTTGTTCTTCCTCTGGGAGTAAGGTCTCATCGAGAGAGAGAGAGAGAGAGAGAGAAAGAGAGAGAGAGGCTCCAGAAATGTGTGCAATTGAAGGGAACAAACACGAAAGGTGATTCGTTTAGGGCAACACTTCACTTAGACCCACTCCGGACACGAGCTCATGAGTACTGAAAGGAGAGGAGAGGAGTGGGTGCCCTGAAGAGAAAGATCATTCTGAATGGTGACACAAATTTGGCAAGATAAAAAGGCACTTGTACAATCTCCCTTTTTGAACTTAATTTAAAATATTACATGACAATAACAGAAAAATGGTTGAATAAATTATTCACCCCAACAACAGCATAAGTTTATAGAACATTATGAAGCATTTTTACTATACAGTATAGTTTTATTTCCAAATTCCGTAATATTTTAGACGCGATCGATTTGACATAAATATTTCTTTGTCGTTTAATAAGTCCTTTTGAACTGATTCCAGAAGGTGATATATATTATGCCATTTCAGTATTTCTGCAACATTCTATCATATCGTTTGACATTCTTCAGATCGCTTTGGACGGCTCTCTTGTTTCAGCTCTGCCACCCCTCCCCTTCCCTCCTCTGTCACCTGCCGTCAGTTTTGATCGAATTTTAAATGTTACTGCAGTAATATAAGTATGGCGGATGTAAGCATACACTTCCATACACAGCGTGATAATAGATTAAGAGAGCACATGAGTTTTGAGCAGTATACACCTTCATATAAACTACAAAATACATTTAGCACTAAATAGGTTGCATGATCTGAAACTTATCGACATATCAGTCCCAAGGTACTCATGTATGCATACATATTCATACAAATACAGTAATAAGTTTCAGGAGTTGTTAAATAAAGCCTATGTACGTATATTTACTTATAGGGAAGTTTTACTATATACACCCCACTAAAATTTATACCTTCAATCTCAGTTTTATCAATTAATGGTTTTCAAACACAACTTCTTAGGCAGACCGACTGATTTATTTGTACGAGTAACTGGCGGTGCAATGTTTATGGTCGTCCACGATAAAATCAGACTCCAGTTAAAAACCAGTTGCAGGGTGTCATCGTAAAATAAAATAATTTGAGGATTATACACAATTATCAAATAATCATATAATCGTTGATGCAATCCAATTGATTACTAATTGGTTTACACATAACCACAAAATAAGACAAATGACCGAATCTTGCTCTGCATTTCTTTCTGGAAACATGGAAATACCCGTGGTATTAAGTTGAACGCGGCTACCCACAGGGAATATATTCGTCCTGCTTGAGAAGGTGGGGCGAGGATTTATGTCAGGGTATTATTATTATTATTATTATTATTATTATTATTATTATTATTATTATTATTATTATATGGTATGGCTTTTTGTTTGGTTATGATGTTATAATTATCATAATTATAATTATTATTTTTTGATTTTTTATATAATTATTATTAATAGTATATATTTTATATATATCGCATATATATGTATATATATACATATATGTGTGCACTGTTTTTGTATTCAATCGGTACTGCAATGATGCTGAATTATTTTGTTATTTTGTCAGAGAGAGAGAGAGAGAGAGAGAGAGAGAGAGAGAGAGAGAGAGATTTACTAAGCAAGCATACAAACCATTGTTCTCGCTGCGGTTCATGTGTAAACCAAGAATGATTTTAATAGTGATTTCCAATGAAACTTCTTCTGACAACGTCGATATTGATAGAGTGCCAACATGGCATTTTGTGTTCTGACAACATGAAACTTCATAGTGTTGACAACATCGATATTGATAGAGTGCCAACATGACACTTTGCGTTCTGGCAACATGAAACTTCATAGTGTGACAACATCGACATTGATAGTGTGCCACAACATGACTTTGTGTTTCTGACAAACATGAAACTTCATAGTGTGACAACATCGATATTGATAGTGTGCCAACATAACACTTTGTTGTTCTGACAACATGAAACTTCTTATTGTGACAACATCGACACTGATAGTGTGCCAACATGACACTTTGTGTCTTGACAACATGAAACTTCTTATTGTGACAACATCGACATTGATAGTGCACAACATGATACTTTGTGTTCTGACAACATGAAACTACTTCTTTTGACAACATCGTCATTCATATTGTGCCAACATGACTCTTTGTGTTCTGACAACATGAAACTACTTCTGACAACATCGACATTCATATTGTGCCAACATGACACATTGTGTGCTGACATGAAACTTTTTT
>JANJGK010008187.1:0-12500 GCA_039081455.1 Macrobrachium rosenbergii
GTTGCGATGAAACCTCCACATAATAATAATAATAAATATAAAATTATTAAGAAAGCCCGCCATCATTGATATCGCTGAAACCTAGGATGGGTACTAATATTAATTAGTGAGTACGTCATCAGCAAGTGGGCAGAACCACAGTGAAGAGACGTTTTCCCCATATGTAAACTCTCCTCACTGTGGGTGGAGCCTCATGACGTCATGTGTTAATGTCATTATTGTGTTTAAAACCCTTAAGTGCGATTTTGATGGCTCTGGCATAGGAAACGCACTTTTACTCTGATAAGTACCAGAACTGTTGAACTTGGGTACTAAATAATACTTGCAAAAACTAGGTAGGGTTATAAATTATGCATTTGCCAACTTTCACCTTTACCCTATGCTTTGGTAAAAAGATATTGCCGAAAAACCGTGTTTCATCGCCTCTGAATCCCTTGGTAGTAGATTTTAATAGCAATGTACGAGTAAAAGTTTATAATTACTCTAGAAAAAAAAAAACTTGGGGATCATTATTCCCTCAACTCATTTGTCTTTTGCGCTTCCACTGTATAGCATTGTATTACTAAAGATTTGCTGCATTTTCACCGAATGATTTATACAAATAGAATATTTTCTGCTGCATAATCCGTTTTCGAATGTTTTGCAAATCTGATTTGCTTTCCTTACAAATACTGTAAGTAGAACTACTTCAATTTAGTTGTCTGGTCAATGTGTTTTATTTCAGTATTTTACATATTTTGATGGTTCTTGTAATATATGACTATATTTTCCTGCTAAACAGAAGTCCATAAGATCGAAGTGCTAATCATTCTTAATTGGAGTTAAGTCTTTAAAGTGAGAGGCTTGAAAGAGTAAAACGACATGTATCATTTTAGAATCCTTGTATTCATTATCTTTGGAATTCATTGTTATCATCATCATCATGTTATTGTGAAAAATGATACTGAGGACAAGTTTAGGAAAAAGCTGATATTGTTCATTATGAGAGAAAAGAATGCAGAGTTTAGTTACAGTCACACGCTCATGTGTGTCTGAGAGAGAGATAGAGAAAAATATTCTCAAGTGTTACATGCACTGGGTGTTTGGAAATTAGAGCCCCCCCCCCCCCGCCCCCCCAACCCATCCATAGAACAAATAAAGTTTTCTGGTATAGCCTATCTCCAAGTACATTATTTTAAGTTTCTATTAAGCTATTTTTCATTTTACATTTCTTGTATTTTCAGACTGAGTGACGGAGTTAGATGCAGCCATGGCTAACGACTCAGAGGAAATCTGATGGATTGACCGAATCTGGGCTATAACCTTCAGAGAGGACAGGGATGCTGGTGCATCCTTCATTTCACTTTCCTTGATAGCTAAATACATTAAAAGAGATGGATCCTTTGTTAAAAGAAACTGGAACAAAAATCCATATGACTGTCATCGTGGAAAGATTGAGAATCTTGGAAGGATTGAAGTCCTTTCTCAGGGGTCAAAAGATATCATAGCTGAGGCAGTGGGTAGACCAAGAAAGTCTTTATGTAAATTGGCGCTTGAACTAGAAACAAAAAGGGGAAAGAAGAGAAGTTGCGTTGGAAAAATCTGTTATCAAGCCATTTCATGTTATCAGCAAGCCCAACATCACTCAGCAACAGAGAGAAGGACATGCATGGTTTTGTGGTTCATTTCTTAAAGATTGGGATGAAGTTGACTTTCTCCATTTACTCAATCAGGAAGCCAAATCATAAAAATGACATCATTTGGGCTGCAAAGTTGGATGATATCAGCAATGATGTGTGCTATAGCCAAGTTGTGAAATTTCCTGAATGTTTGGGAATTTTTCTCTGTTTCACAGCCAAGGGGTTAATGTGGATCATCAAAGAAAAAGGACAGTCATGGAATGGCGAATACTTCAGAGAAACTGTGCTTACTGGTGGAGTATTTCTTTCCTCAAAGATCCTGAAAATGTGTTATCTGTTGAAGAAGTAACATTTTTGCATGATAAGGCACCATGTTCCAATGCTCTTCAGACAGAGGAGCTGCTTCGAAACAGTGGTATCTATTTCTTCTTGTCAAGTGAATTTCCAGGTAGCTCCCCTGACCTTAATGTATGTGAAAACATTAGTAGTATCTTAAAGGATCATGTTGAAGCATGCACAGTGACCTACTGTATGATGGCATACCAAGCCTCGACGACCTGTGAAGAGAGGTGGCCGAAGTGCTCAGGGAAATGGAGTTTGAGTCTCAGCTTTTTTGCGATTTTCTGAAACCATACCTCTCAAGAATGCAGTCTGTGGTACAGGCAGATGGAGGTCACACAAAATATTAAATACTCAGAGAGAAACTTAAATAACTACCTGTTCTGAATTACTTTTGTTTTTCTCCATATCAATTTTAGTTTATGCTGTAGAGGGGGGGCTCTAATTTCGAAACACCCTGTATATGATAAGACTGATGCGAACACTTTGATATCAAATATTATTACTCTGTTAACAGTTTATCTACGCTGATGCAGAAGTGAGCAGAATAAAATGGTATAATTTCATCAATGCCTTGTTATCTCCATTTTTTTATTATTGATATTTTACTAGTTTACCCCTCGTGCTGTCTATATTTCAAAATGTAACTTTATTAAAGAGAATGGAAAGGCTTCAAGGAAAAAATAGATATTATACGTCAGGAGTATTACAGATTAACCCAAACACTTTATTTCAAAATGAGTAAGTAAAAAGTTGAGAAGTAAAAAAAAAAATGAGTTGCATTTCGCAGTCCGCGATTACATTTTGAGTTTAATTACCGAGATGACATCAAAGCTTATTGAACAATCTCTTTACCAAGGGATTTACTTGTGAGCAAAATAAATTAATTTCTATTTACTATCCTCTTCAATTATTCATGCAAAGAAGTTTTTTATAAGCGTAATTTAGCATGAGTGATAGATAAATATACATCTATTTTATACTGACCGTAATTGTGTATAAGCAACTTAATTTTTCCAGGTTAATAGTTTTAGTTTTGAGAGCTGTTATGCTCTATGTTTTTGCCTCATTCCAACTTCACATATTTTGAAGTGTGATAGGGTTGGAAAAGCACTCGGCAGAGGAGCATGTTGTGTTGTGATTTCTGTCAAGAAAACATGAGTTTTATACGACTTTTAGGTCACCGAAGGCTTTTTGAGCGTACCTGCGTGCGTGTGAACATACAGTGACTATTTTGCCATTCTGTAAAGTAAAGTAGTAATTTGGGCTTAACATTTATTTAGGTGTAAAAACGCAGGACTCTTTGTTCCGGTTCCCTGCCCGGGAAAATCATATGACCTCGGGCTATGCGCGGGGCGTCTCAATGGCCAACTTTAGCGGGTAATAAAGTTGGCGACGCGCAGTCTTTTGTCCTCAGTGAGAACCAGAGACAGTGACTCATCCATTTTCTGTGAATCCATAATTACTGCGTCAAGGTTGAAAAGATTTAATACCATAGGTGTTAGATATTTAGTGGGTGCTATGTATGAAGATGATAGTCCCTTAATTCTTGATGATACCTTACAAATAGAAGATGATGAAATTGAGGGCATTGTAGAATAAGGGAAAACCAGGCTAATTCCAGACATGGTGTAAGGAAGGTATTGAGTGACATACTGGCTGGGTGTTGTCTAGTTTATTACTGGTTCCTTACTGAATGCATGTACAGAATCTTCGAAGTTCTTATTGGCTGGCGCGAGCCGCAATGTAGTTTCTACACACAGACAAAGCAAAACAGAGATTATTTTTCGGACATCTGTGCTTGTCGACAGACAAACAGATGGCGATTGTGAGAGACAAATAAACGTACAATGATAAAACTTATATCAATGGAAAGGCCAGGAAATTCCACATATGGACATTTGCATGAGATTCGAGACAGATTAATGGATATAATGCAGTAGCATAATATATGTGAAATGGCAAGACGTTTGGCGTCTTCACAAACAGAAACATACATATAGTTTGATACAGATGATTCGGTGGAACATTACGAGTACATGATCGGAATCCTTGCCTGGCAATGCAAGTAGTGGTGACTGTACATGAATCGAGACATCAATGGTTAGAGAAAAATAGACAGGAATATTGTAAGGTAGAAGTTGCGTTCCTTCGGGCGATCGCCGCTGACACACGGGAGGGAAAGATAGAGAGAGACAGAGCCGGATGCTTTGTCTTGTTTTGTCCGATGGCTAACTCACACGCACGTGTGCCCATAGGACCACCAAACGTTCCCTTACAATGGCACAGTGAGTTATGTGAAGAAGAACACTCAAAGTCAGGGAAGATACAAAGGAATTGATAATTGTGTCAAAACAGTTTCAATGGATATTAATCGACAGATTCCTTCTGTCTTATATGTTGAATGCGCCAAGGTTTACATTTACATATACTATAAAGGACAGACGAAACATGTAGACTTTGTGGGTTAATGAATGTGAAGTTGGAGTTACACAAAGACTAAATATCACTAGTGAAGTAGAATTCCCTCAGTTATCTGGCCACCAACAAAGTGAAAGAAGCGAAATGCCAGTAAGCCACCAGTATCCAGTGGACGTTCAAACTTGTGAAGGTATGCAAAATAACACCTCTACACTTGATCGTCTTGTCGATGTCGGAAGCGACTCAGTATCTAACGACCAACCAACCGTGCAAGCGGAATCTGAAACACTGATGGAGACTTGCCATTTGATTGGCCTGCATGATGACACGGATAATACTCCAAATGTATCTGAAGAAAAAACTGTGACCCCTATAAATGGGGCCTTAGAACATAATGGTGGGACAGACGTACTGAATGCAAGCTGCAACAACGAACAGCGAACTACTGATTCTGATGCAGTACCTCCTGTTGCAATCTACGGCACAATATCCGGGGAGACGCTTACTTGTGCACCGGACAGTAATCCTGCTGCAGCTTTACCTGGTGACAATGATATGAGATCTTGTGACATCGTGGAAGAATCAAGGCATTTTGAAGGTAACACTGACGAAGACAGAAGTAACACCGACACAACGTATCTCATGAATCAAGATTTATTTAGCTCAATCATCCCCTCTAGAGGTCAAGATGATATACAAAATCCAACAGATGATTTCTTGTTACCACCCTTTAATAGTTCCAATTATTTTAAAGGTGCCAAAGACACAATGACCGCACGAGAAAGTTGTCTGGCCAATGTGTTTCATTTCAGTATTTTACATATTTTGAGGGTTCTTGTAATATTATATGTGACTCTGTTTTCCTGCTAGAGAGAAGTCCATAAGATCGAAGTGCTAATCATTCTTAATTGGAGTTAAGTCTTCATAGTGAGTGGTTTGAAAGAGAGAAATGACATGTATCAATTTAGAATCCATTTATTCATGATCTTTTGAATTCATTGTTATCATCATCATCATGTTATTGTGAGAAATGATAGTGAGGACAGGTTTAGGAAAATGCTGATATTGTTCATTATGAGAGAACAGAACAGAGTTTAGTTACGTCCACGTGCGCGCGTGCATGTGTGTGTGTGTCTGAGAGAGAGATAGGGAAAATATTTTCAAGTATTTTTTACATGTATATACTCGTATATGATAAGACTGATGCGAAAATTTTTATATTAGTTACCATTACTCTATTATAAACAGTTTATCTACGCTGATGCAGAAGTGAGCAGAATAAAACGGTATAATTTCACCAGTACCCTGTTATCTCCATTTTTTAATTATTGACATTCTACTAGTTTACTCCTTAGCGCTGTCTATATTTCAAAATGTAACTTTATTAAAGAGAAGGGAAAGGCTTCAAGGAAGAAATAGATATTATACATCAGGAGCACTAGGGATTAACCCAAACACATTTTTTTTCAAAATGAGTAAGATAAAAAGTTGAGAAAGTGAAAGATAAAGTAAGTTGTATTTGGCAGTCCGCGATTGCATTTTGAGTTTAACTACCGAGATGACATCAAAGCTTAGTGAATCATCTCTTTACCACGGGATTTACTTACGTGCAAAATTAAATCATTTCTATTTACTACCCTCTTGAATTATTCATTCAAAGAAGTTTTCTTTTAAGCGTGATTTAGCATGAGAGAAAGATAAATATACATCTATTTTATACTGACCATAATTGTGTATAAGCAACTTAATTTTGCTACTTGTTCCCAGGCTAATAGTTTTAGCTTTGAGAGTTGTTATGCTCTATGTTTTTGCCTCATTCCAACTTCTCATATTTAGAAGTGTGATAGGGTTGGAAAAGCGCTCGGCAGAGGGTCAGGTTGTGTTGTGGTTTCTGTAAAGAAAATATGAGTTTTATACGAATTTTAGGTCACCGAAGGCTTTTTGAGTGTACCCGCATGTGTGTGAACATGGAGTGACTGTTTTGCCCTTCCCTAAAGTAAAGTTGGAATGTGAACTTAACATTTATTTAGGTGTAAAAACGCAGGACTCTTTGTCCCGGTTTCCTGCCTGAGAAAATTATATGAAATAGCTATGCTCGGGGCGTCTCAATGGCCAACTTTAGTTGGTGGTAAAGTTGGCGACGCGCAGTCTTTTGTGCCCAGTGAAAACCTGAGACAGTGACTCTTCCGTTTTCTGTGAATCCATAATCACTGCGTCAAGGCTGAAAAGATTTAATACCATAGGTGTTATATACTTAGTGGGTGCTATTTATGAAGATGATAGTCCCTTAATTCTTGATGATACCTTACAAATAGAAGATGATGAAATTGAGGGCATTGCAGAATTAGGGAAAACCAGGCGAATTCCAGATATGCACAGTGAATTATGTGAAGAAGAACTCCCGATGTCAGGGAAGATACAAAGGCATTGATAACCGTGTCAGAACAGTTTCAATGGATATTAATTGACAGATTCCTGCTGTCTTATATGTTGAATGCGCCAAGATTTACATTTACATATACTACTGCATAAAGAACAGACGAAATCATGTAGACTTTGTCGGCTAATGAATGTGAAGTTGGAGTTACACAAAGACTAAGCATCATTAGTGAAGCAGATTCCCCTCAGGTATCTGGCTACCAACAAAATAAAGGAAGCGAAATGCCAGCAAGCCACCAGGACCCAGAGGACTTTCGAACTTGTGAAGGTGTGCAGCAAAACACTTCTGCAATTGAAGACTCTTGTCGATGTCGGAAGTGACTCAGTATCTAGCGACCAACCAATCGTGCAAGAAGAATCTGAAACGCTGATGGAGACTTGCCATTTGATTGACCTGCATGATGACACGGATACTACTCCAAATGTATCTGAAGAAAACGCTGTGACCCCTATAGAGCATAATGGTGGGACAAACGTACTGAATGCAAACTGCAACATCAAACAGCGAACTATTGATTCTGATGCAGTACCTCCTGTTGCAATCTACGGCACAATATCCGGGGAGACATTTACTTGTTCACCGGACAGTAATCCTGCTGCAGCTTTACCCGGTGACAATGATATGAGATCTTGTGACGTTGTGGAAGAATCAAGGCATTTTGAAGGTAACACTGACGAAGACAGAAGTAACACCGACATAGCGTATCCCATGAATCAAGATTTATTTAGCTCAATCATCCCCTCTAGAGGTCAAGGTGATATACAAAATCCAACAGATGATTTTTTGTTACCACCCTTTAATAGTTCCAATTATTTTAAAGGTGCCAAAGACACGATGACAGAACGAGAAAGTTGTTGCCCGATAGAAAATGAAATACCAGCGGGTCAAATATGTAATAATGATGATGAAACAATAGTGACCGATAAGTCGGACTGTAATTTAAGCATTGTAGAAAGCACGCAGGTAAACAAAAGGCGAAAACAATGTAAAAATGCAACAAAAAAGTGCAAAAGAAAATTTCAAAATAACTAACATTCATTAGGATGTCCACCCTTAATATCAACGGTATTGATGATAGACTGAAACAAGAGATATTACATTCATTTAACACCTTCAACAAAATAGTCATTCGTCTAGTCCAAGAACACAATGTTAAAGATTTAGAATTTTTGTCAGACCGGTATAATATCATTTTGTAATAAAGCACGTTGAAAGAAGTGGAGAACCTAGAGTATATTCTGTACACGGTAAAGTGAACGGTAGTAAGATTCGCATTGTTAACATTTATTCCCCTTCATGTCATGATCATACAAAGCAACGGGAAGAGCTTTTTGAGAAGGAAGGAATTGCCCTGCTACTTATGGTATGATAATAGCCATACTATTATGCGAGGTGATTGGAACTGTGTTTTGAGTCCTAGAGACAATTCTAATAAAAATCAGTCAAACGTGTCAAAATCACTTCTCAGACTAATTAGGACCTTTAGATTTAATGATGTATGGTTTTTGCATAACGGGGAACCCCAGTATAATTACGTATGCACAAACTATGGTTCGCGCATTGATTGTACTGTCAGACGCTCAAAAAATGTAATTTCAAGTGTCATTTTCTGATCATTCTGCTGTCAAGTGCAAAGTTAAGATTAATCCAAAAATTAGTATTGGGAATTCACTTTGGAAGCTTAATACTAGTTTATTAAAAGACGAGGAAATGAAAGAAAAGTTCAGGAGTTGGTGGACCTTTTTGCAAACACGTAAAAGGAATTTCTATCGAATCAGTAATTGGTGGAATGATTTGGTGAACCAGAAAAAAAAATCTTAGCTAGAGAAGGTAAAAGAATCAGCAGACAGAAGTATGGAGTCATCAATTATTTCGAAGCAAAACTAAGGAAACAATACATGAAACTTAATGTGTCAGGATATGCAGATTATGTAAACATTACTATTCTCAAAGACAGGTTAAACAACTCAAAACCTCAGATATTAGGAGGGGTTAAAATATGATCGAGAATTGAAGACAAGATTGAAGGGGAAAAGCCTCCTCTTACCTACTTGGGCAGCAAAAGGCAGTACATAGTAAAAAGGTCATGGCAGAAATAGTCTCAGAACGAAACATAATTCCGAATCCCGATGAAGGTGATGTACTTACAAAAAACCAGACCATTGAACATTATGTGTTTAGGTACTGCCGAAAACTTTAACGGAGAGACATTTATGATGTACCTACGCAAAACTTTTTTGTACAGTTTGTAGAAAAAAAAAATTGACGGATTCTGATAATGATATATTCCATAATAATATATCTTTCAGAGAGATACGTCAATTCGTCCCATTGCTAGCAATAAATGCCCTAGTATACACGGGATCTCAGTAGAATTTTATAAGGTATTTCGGGAAGACATTAAGCATGAACTAAAATTGTTGCTTGAAAATTTTATGGACATGAAAACTCTCTCCAAGAGTCAGGATACTACACTGGTCACTCTCATATCGAAAGGTACTGATGGGAGTGCTCTGACTGATTGGAGATCAATTTCATTGTTGCGCTGTGACTATAAGATACTGGCTAAGATAGTTGCAAAAAGAATGCAAACACTATCCTAAACCTCATCAGTCCTGAACAATTTTGTGTGTCTGGAAGATCCATAAATACATGTGATACTTTAATTAGAGATATTGTGTGATATTGTAATGAGAAAAGAGTTCAAGGCCCTATTTTAAATCTTGATTTGACCTTGTTGATATTAATTTTGCACTTCAGATTCTTGAATGACTAGGTTTTTGTGATGAGCTGATTTTCTGCATTAAGGTATTATACAAGAGTATTGGAAGTTGCTGCATTGTAAACAGTAACATTGATAGATATTTTAGTGTGCAGAGAGGAGTCCGACAAGGCTGCCCTCTTTCTATGCTTCTTTATGCTGTTTTTTAGGAACCTCTGTACTTTGCTACAAAAAGAAATAGTTGTATGAACACTTGCCCTTACCAAATGATAACAACCTTAAAGCTGGGTTTCCCGATGATTCAAATATTTTCGTTGCCAGTGATAGGTGAATTTTGGAGATTCGCACGTTAGTGTCCAAATTTGAAGCAGCCACAGGTTGTATGCTAAATAAAACGAAGACGGAAACATTTGGATTAGGCCCATGGAGTGATAGGTCTTTTTGGTATTTTCTATAGCTTCAAGGATAAGGATATACAGTAAAGGTTCTTTTACAACTCTGGGAATTTTATTTTCTTACAGTTATAAAATAGCTGTTAACTCTTCGTGGACTAATATGTCATGCAAAATTAAGAATAGTTTGGCGAGCTTTCACAACAGGAGACTTACGTTACATCAGAAAGCTGTTATTGTAAATACCTTGCTTTTTTCAAGGACATGGTATATTTACATATTTACCCTTTGTCTTTTAAATATGCACAACTAATAAGTAAAGAAGTTTTCTTTTGCATTTATGGAAAAAAAAAGTCTGAATTTATCAAAAGAGACACTTTAACAATGGCAAAGATTCATGGAAGGATAGGAATGGTAAGTCTTTTATGGAAGACACAAAGTATTCTAACTTTCTTAAAGTTACACTCTGAAGAGGAAAACAGTTTCATGTCAAATTATCATAATGATTCACACATGAAATATTTGTTTACTGATAATTTAAAACAAAGAGCCAATTCATGTATAATTACACCTATGTATTCTGAGGTCTTAGTTAGAAAATATAAAACAGTTCAGAATTTTCGTTTTCTTAAATCAAGAACTATATATGTGAGCATATTGCCAAAAGTACAACCAACTGTTGAGAGGAGATACCCACTTTATTAGTGGCATTTGATTTGGGAAAACATCAATATGAAATTTCTTTCTGCTGCTGATAGGGAAATAATATATAAATATATTCACGAAATATTACGTAAAAAAATATTAAAATAAATACTCTCATTACCAGTTTTGTGATGCTGAGGGATCAGTTATTCATATGGTATATAGGCTATGTACAAGAAAATTGTTAACATAATAATGTGGTTAAATTGAGTTTTGAAGCATTTTTGCAATAATCTGAATTGTAATTTCGTTAGAATTATGTATTTTGATTTCCCAGAGCCATCGAAGAAACAAAGGGACACTGCAACTTTAATTTGTCAGTTATATTGTAAATATATGGCTATTTAAAGACAAGAATGTGCATGAACGTTTGATGACAAATAAAATAAAAGCTTCAATTATACGTAACCAAAGATATATAAAAACCATTTTAAAAGATAAAATATTTAAGCTTTTCACGAGGAATTTTTGTAATCTTGACTGAAAATGTATGTAGTCCGACATTTGTTGTAATATTTCGTAAATAACTTACTGAATAAAAACTTATAGGAAAAAAATCTTTGTTTGGCTGGCCAGAACGAATCCGAAGTTCTGCGCCAAACCTCTTATTCACTGAACAACTTACCATCAACTAAGGGCCGCCATTGAGCGAGGGTCCTTGCGGTTACAAGTCCAGCTTATTCTATACAGTATCTAGCAGATATCCCTCACACCTTCCCCCCCCCACCAAAAAAAAAAAAAAAACATTTTCAGAGGCCTTTCTTCTCTTCATATGCAGGGAAACTGAATACCTGTTTCGGCTTTTTTGATAAGTACAGGAGATAAATGTCCGTGTGCGCTATGGTGCAAGAAGAGCTCAGATATATAGCCGTTCATTCCGTGCGTGATTTTCAGCGTAATAATTTCATAGCTTAGATGTCACAAACGAGAGAGAGAGAGAGAGAGAGAGAGAGAGAGAGAGAGAGAGAGAGAGAGAGAGAGAGAGAGAGAGAGTTTAACCGAAATCATTAAAAATATTTCTATTACTCTGAGAGTAGTGGCTATTGTTTGTCTCAAAAAGTTTTCGTAAGGAAAATCGACCATCATTTTCAAAAACTTGTAAATAAGAACGAGATATAATGTATGTTTTTTTTTTATCTCAGAAAAATATCCCATGTCGTAAACTATATTCATGTCGTATACTATACCTCTTTATTAGAGGAATCATAAAATTTGTTTTAATGTTCAGTCAAGCAAGGGTAAGAAATACAGAGATGAACCACTGGCTTATTTACAAGTAAAATTGATACAATTTACTTTCGAAATTCCTTTAAAAATCTAAATAAGTAAATAAAGTCTTCCGTGGAAAAGCTTAAAATTTATTACTTGCCACGGTTCAAGATAATTACGCAATGATTATCGTGATGCCTCAGCGCTTTTCCAGTTTTTTGAGAAATATTTTTTGTATATATTGTCACCATTCATTTTTAGTTTTCTGTAAACGAAAATTACTGTGCTGGCTTTGTCTGTCCGTCAGCATTTTTTTCTGTCCGCCCTCAGATCTTAAAAACTACTGAGGATAGAGGGATGCAAACTGCTATGTTGACAATCCACCCTTCAATCATTAAACGTAACAAATTGCAGCCATCTAACCTCGGTAGTTTTTATTTTATTTAAGGTTAGTGTTAGCCATAATCATGCTTCTGGCAACGATAAAGGACAGGCCACCACGGCCGGCTGACAGTTTCATGGGCCGCGGCTCATACAACATAATACCGAGACCACCGAAAGATAGATCTATTTTCAGCGGCCTTGATTACACACTGTAGCGGCGTACAGAAAACTCGATTGCGCCGAAGAAACATCGGCGCATTTTTTTACTC
>JANJGK010008187.1:17500-27731 GCA_039081455.1 Macrobrachium rosenbergii
ATATGAATCACGGTGATGTGATAAAAAGTCATAATATGGCTGCGTGCGACAAACGCATTACACGCTCAACATGGCAGAGGTGGGTGGATATCATCTCCAAATGCAAAACACCTGAGTTCGACAGGTGAGTTGTATAATGGGAGCCGATATCCACTTATACCTCTCTTGTGGCCGACTGGGCTAATGCGTCCCTGTAGTCCTGAGTTCTCGTCCGTCGCTGGTTCGACCCCATGGGACGGTGAACTTATTATCAACTAATAAATTCCCCTTCGGTAACATATATGAAAATATATTATTTCCGAGGTAGAGCGAATTGGTTATTAAAGGACGTTTGTAGCTTTCTGATTGTATATTAATCACGGTGATGTGATAAAAAGTCATAATATGGCTGCGTGCGACAAACGCATTGCACACTCAACATAGCAGAGGTGGGTGGATATCGTCTCCAAATGCAAAACACCTGAGTTCGACAGGTGAGTTGTATAATGGGAGCCGATATCCACTTATACCTCTCTTGTGGCCGACTGGGCTAATGCGTCCCTGTAGTCCTGAGTTCTCGTCCGTCGCTGGTTCGACCCCATGGGACGGTGAACTTATTATCAACTAAAAAATTCCCCTTCGGTAACATATATGAAAATATATTATTTCCGAGGTAGAGCGAATTGGATATTAAAGACGTTTGTAGCTTTCTGATTGTAGTTGAATCACGGTGATTTGATAAAAAGTCATAATATGGCTGCGTGCGACAAATGCATTAAGTATATCTTAGTTTTAAAAGACCACTGAGCTGATTAACAGCTCTCCTAGGGCTGGCCCGAAGGATTAGACTTATTTTACGTGACTAAGAACCAATTGGTTACTTAGCAACGGGACCTACAGTCAACATGGCAGAGGTGGGTGAATATCGTCTTCAAATGCAAAACACCTGAGTTCGACAGGTGAGATGTATAATGGGAGCCGATATCCACTTATACCTCTCTTGTGGCCGACTGGGCTAATGCGTCCCTGTAGTCCTGAGTTCTCGTCCGTCGCTGGTTCGACCCCACGGGACGGTGAACTTATTATCAACTATAAAATTCCCCTTCGGTAATATATATGAAAATATATTATTTCTGAGGTAGAGCGAATTGGATATTAAAGGACGTTTGTAGCTTTCTGATTGTATATGAATCACGGTGATGTGATAAAAAGTTATAATATGGCCGCATGCGACAAACGCATTACACGGTCAACATGGCATAGGTGGGTGGATATCGTCTCCAAATGCAAAACACCTGAGTTCGACAGGTGAGTTGTATAATGGGAGCCGATATCCACTTATACCTCTCTTGTGGCCGACTGGGCTAATGCGTCCCTGTAGTCCTGAGTTCTCGTCCGTCGTTGGTTTGACCGCATGGGACGGTGAACTTATTATCAACTAAAAAATTCCCCTTCGGTAACATATATGAAAATATATTATTTCCGAGGTAGAGCGAATTGGATATTAAAGGACGTTTGTAGCTTTCTGATTGTATATGAATCACGGTGATGTGATAAAAAGTCATAATATGGCTGCGTGCGACAAACGCATTACATGGTCAACATGGCATAGGTGGGTGGATATCGTCTCTAAATGCAAAACACCTGAGTTCGACAGGTGAGTTGTATAATGGGAGCCGATATCCACTTATATCTCTCTTGTGGCCGACTGGGGTAATGTGTCATTGTAGTCCTGAGTTCTCGTCCGTCGCTGGTTCGACCCCACGGGACGGTGAACTTATTATCAACTAAAAAATTCCCCTTCGGTAACATATATGAAAATAAATTATTTCCGTGGTAGAGCGAACTGGATATTAAAGGACGTTTGTAGCTTTCTGATTGTATATGAATTACGGTGATGTGATAAAAAGTCATAATATGGCTGCGTGCGACAAACGCATTACACGGTCAACATGGCAGAGGTGGGTGGATATCGTCTCCAAATGCAAAACACCTGAGTTCGACAGGTGAGTTGTATAATGGGAGCCGATATCCACTTATACCTCTCTTGTGGCCGACTGGGCTAATGTGTCCCTGTAGTCCTGAGTTCTCGTCCGTCGCTGGTTCGACCCCATGGGACGGTGAACTTATTATCAACTAAAAAATTCCCCTTCGGTAACATATATGAAAATATATTATTTCCGAGGTAGAGAGAATTGGATATTAAAGACGTTTGTAGCTTTCTGATTGTATATGAATCACGGTGATGTGATAAAAAGTCATAATATGGCTGCGTGCGACAAACGCATTACACGCTCAACATGGCAGAGGTGGGTGGATATCGTCTCCAAATGCAAAACACCTGAGTTCGACAGGTGAGTTGTATAATGGGAGCCGATATCCACTTATACCTCTCTTGTGGCCGACTGGGCTAATGCGTCCCTGTAGTCCTGAGTTCTCGTCCGTCGCTGGTTCGACCCCACGGGACGGTGAACTTATAATCAACTAAAAAATTCCCCTTTTGTAACATATATGAAAATATATTATTTCCGAGGTAGAGCGAATAGGATATTAAAGGACGTTTGTAGCTTTCTGACTGTATATGAATCACGGTGATGTGATAAAAAGTCATAATATGGCTGCGTGCGACAAACGCATTACATGGTCAACATGGCAGAGGTGGGTGGATATCGTCTCCAAATGCAAAACACCTGAGTTCAACAGGTGAGTTGTATAATGGGAGCCGATATCCACTTATACCTCTCTTGTGGCCGACTGGGCTAATGCGTCCCTGTAGTCCTGAGTTCTCCTCCGTCGCCGGTTCAACCCCATGGGACGGTGAACTTATTATCAACTAAAAAATTCCCCTTCTGTAACATATATGAAGATATATTATTTCCGAGGTAGAGCGAATTGGATATTAAAGACGTTTGTAGCTTTCTAATTGTATATGAATCACGGTGATGTGATAAAAAGTCATAATATGGCTGCGTGCAACAAACGCATTACACGGTCAACATGGCATAGGTGGGTGGATATCCTCTCCAAATGGAAAACACTTGAGTTCGACAGGTGAGTTGTATAATGCGAGCCGATATCCACTTATACCTCTCTTGTGGCCGACTGGGCTAATGCGTCCCTGTAGTCCTGAGTTCTCGTCCGTCGCTGGTTCGACCCCACTGGACGGTGAACTTATTATCAACTAAAAAATTCCCCTTCGGTAACATATATGAAAATAAATTATTTCCGAGGTAGAGTGAATTGGATATTAAAGGACGTTTGTAGCTTTCTGATTGTATATGAATCACGGTGATGTGATAAAAAGTCATAATATGGCTGCGTGTGACAAACTTCTCGTCCGTCGCTGGTTCGACCCCACGGGACGGTGAACTTATTATCAACTAAAAAATTCCTCTTCGGTAACATATATGAAAATATATTATAGCCGAGGTAGAGCGAATTGGATATTAAAGGACTTTTGTAGCTTTCTGATTGTATATGAATCACGGTGATGTGATAAAAAGTCATAATATGGCTGCGTGCGACAAACGCATTACACGGTCAACATGGCAGAGGTGGGTGGATATCGTCTCCAAATGCAAAACACCTGAGTTCGACAGGTGAGTTGTATAATGGGAGCCGATATCCACTTATACCTCTCTTGTGGCCGACTGGGCTAATGCGTCCCTGTAGTCCTGAGTTCTCTTCTGTAGTTGGTTCGACCCCACGGGACGGTGAACTTATTATCAACTAAAAAATTCCCCTTCGGTAACATATATGAAAATATACTATTTCCGAGGTAGAGCGAATTGGATATTAAAGGACCTTTGTAGCTTTCTGATTGTATATATATATATATATATATATATATATATATATATATATATATATATATATATATATATATATATATATATATATATATATATATATATATATATATATATATATATATATATATATATATATATATATATATATATATATATATATATATATATATATATATATATATATATATATATATATATATATATATATATATATATATATATATATATATATATATATATATATATATATATATATATATATATATATATATATATATATATATATATATATATATATATATATAATGTGTGTGTGTGTGTGTGTGTATATATATATAAGCCTACTGCTTATTGTTTTATTCCTTCTTCCTAACTTTCTATAACCTCCAAAACGCTTCCCTTTGTCCCTATGTCAGCATCATGGAATTTTACACACTTCTCACAGATATCTTTTTGGCAGATAAATGGTCGATGGAGTACATTTGAATCTTGGTCTAGGTAAGTGGCTTACTAAACAATTCCTTTTGGGTGTAGGCTATAATAAAGGTAACGTGGATCACATAATGATAGGTTATTTGTGCCTTATTTATTGTGACATACACAGACCCAGATCTAGAAAAACTTGATGGAATCGATAATGAGATAATGTGGAGGCTGCTGAAGACGTATGGTACAGTAAATAATTTGTTGGGAGAATTTAAAGTTTTTATGATAAAATGAACCTTTATTGCAATATGGTTTATTATGAAAGGCGGTTCAAACAGAGATCATTTGTGTCTCCGAGCTGTTCAATTACTTTATGGATGTAGTGAAATTATGATGAGAGATAGGACCTTAGATACTGTATATTTGCAAGACTGTTTGAAAGAAAAATGGCTTCTGAAGGTTTATGTTGCAAATAATATTGCTGATTGGGAAGAGTGAAGAAACTGCATAACTAATGAAATAGTTTGGAAGTGTCTGTAAGAGGGAAAAAGCCAGAGTAAATATTAGGAGGGCAAGGTTATAAATGTAAACGAAACCAAGAATGTCAGCATTGAATGAGAGCTTGGGTAGTGCAACACTGAGAGTCGTACTGTAGGTTGAGAGAAGAGGCTGTGGACTGCATGGGTCTGTAAATCCTATGTCCCTGGCTTTTTGGTGATTTCAGAGCCAAGGCGGTATTGTTTTTTCCCCTGAATTCTACACTTACTAGTGTATGAATGCCACTGGCATTTAATCACAGCGAAGATGCACAATTCAAGATCAGCATCTCCTCTTCTGTGAATTAGCATATTGATATCCCAGTCTATTAGCACTCCTTATGGCAGCAGTGTCTGGGTCTTACTTCTTATTCCATAGCACAACTACTGTAATCAGTTAAGTGTTAAAAGTTATTATAAACCTTTGAGTCAAACGTTTCACAGTGAACAGAATGAGCTGCCTGCGCAGTGTATGAACCCCAAAAATCCTTATCTCCTTATACTTCTAGTGTTACAAGAAGTAGAAGTGGTGGTGACTGCTCCGGTTTCAAAGTTTGTGTAAGATAAGGCCGACTTAAGTCTTCATGGCTGTTTATTATTTTTACAAATAGTAAAACTAATATCATCAATCATTCTTTTCCTGTTTTCAAAGCACTTTTATCCTTAGTGAAGAAGAATGTTAGATGCATAAACTATAAGATATTTGATGACAAATAAACCATCCTCAAGTAGCAAAATCTTCCGCCTATTTTCGAAAAGAATAAGATAATAAACGGTATCGAAGATACCAAAAGATTCCATATGAAGTTAAAAAGAGCAATGGTAAGATTACCTTTATTTGAACAAGTTATCATTATGTGGTTATTTTGGGTCCAAATACCTCACCTTATTTTTCGTAACAGAACTAAAAAAATGCCTAGGAAACCTTCAAAGAAATAATAAAGTTTCTAAACTGGAGAGTAGACCTGCCTGAAATGAAATCATGTTCTCATTATCACTATAGACCATCAGCAGTTGACGAATTCTGTGAACCCCACGAGATACCCTACTTTCTTTTAGACAGTGTTGATACTGAGCATTTAACATTGGAAACTGTTTTGTAAGCAATGCAAAAGGGAAACTACAATTTTCAACTCTTCTGCACAGAGATGAGAGTTTTCTTCGGGATTTTGTTATCAGTTCTCTACCGCCAATGTATTGGTCATTGGATCATGATGTCCGGAATGCATTGTTTGCTACTTCAATACTAGAAATAAATCTAACAGACAGTTAGATATTTCCACTCGGCTAACAACAGCATTTTCAAAGCATGATAATTGAGCAAAAAGAGACCTTGTCTGAACCTTCTTAATAAGCGTTTCATTGGTTATGGGGTGTTCTTTGGCCCTACCATTGCCTCTACTTACAAATCAATGATACATTATTATGGGCTCTATCGTACTAAGTTTATAGGAGGAAAACCAATTAGTTTGGGCCACAAAGGATGACCATTCCACTAGGATATACATATCTTCTGGATGTGTGTACTAAGGTAAAGATGAGTGTCCAGGTTCTTCGTGTAATAAATATAAACAGAATTTTGGTGTAGGAGAATCAGTGATTATAAGCTTTCTTGATACATTTGACTCTAAGTATCAGGGAATAAGACTCAACCTGTACTTTGACAGTTACTTCTCTTTCGTGAAACCTCAGAAAGAGTTTCATAAAATATGTCACGTTGTAACTAGCACTCTTCGAAGCAACTTAATTGAGAAAGGACCTCTTACAGTGCTACACCCAATAACAAAAGTAGAACGTGACTGAAAAATTAAGGACAAAAATGGAAATAACAGCAACCATGCCATCTTTGGTCAGCAAATATAATTTACAAAGGGGGGAGAGACAGCAGACAAAAACATAAGCAAATATCGAATTGCTGTCAGGAGAAAGAAGAGGTATTTCCTTGTTTTCTCTCACTTCATGAATGCCTGCATGAATTATGTTTGGTTGTTAGGTAGAGCTGGAGGATATAAAGAAGATTTATAAGTTGACATGCTTTTTGGTCAAACATTGGTTAATAACGTATGGTATTGCACCATTAAATCCAACTAGACAAAGGTTACCTGTACTTGGTAATGCTGTAGGGAACGCTCCTGGATGCTCATCTTGTCGTAATATAATTAAAGAAGACAGAACTCGCAGGTGCAAGCAATCCAAAACCCAGACTGTTTACATCTGCACCAAATGCAACATTCCACTGCTTGTAGAGTGCTCCTCTCTTACTGTAATAAATGAAAATATACTGGTGTGTTTGTGTTCAAATTATATCCTTTCACTCACACTGTATATCATTCTTCGTTCAAATGGATTCTCTCAGTCTAAGAGGCCACATTTATGAATAGGCTATCTGTTATTCTAAGTTTCTATCCTAAAACAAGAAAGTTATGTTCAATATTAATTCACCCTATTCCTGATAAAATAAGAAAATTGCAACTGACTGGATGCGAAATTGAGTACAATACTAGATCAATTTTCTTGCTAGCCCAAGAGTTTAAAAATCCCCTTAAGAGGCAGTATGAATGCTATTTGGCCTTAGCTTAAAAGAAGTATAGAACTGACAACTCGTACAACGTTTGTTAATTACTGACGTAAAACGACCTCTGTTCCCACCGTGGCATTTTCGCGACGTCTGTGATGGCTAGGATGCCCACGGTTGCGTTTTCGTAACATTGATTTTTTTCCCTCTTCTCCTAAACTATGCCGTCTATGGAATTCTGAGTCTAGTTTAGTGTTTATCAAACTGATATCTATCATAGAGCCTATGTAAAAAGAAAATGGGTCGCAAAGCTTTGTTTTTCGTGGGGATGGGCATAAATGGGTTCAAGTTTATGCGATCAAAAATAAGTAATTTGGATTACAATGAGTAAGTGTTTTACATTTTAAGTGGAATCATACTTTTCACTTTTAGTAAATAAGTTAATGAAAATGCTTATTTCTTTTTTACTTTACATTCATTTTATCAAGAAAGGAGTCAACTATATACCAATTGCATTTATTTATCGTAAACGAACATGTCATGCCTCGACACTTTCCCGAATTTCTGAGACTTTTTTGAAGATATGCACAATGAAAAGTTGCTTGCTCTAAAATTAAATTTTTTATGCGCTTATGTAAGTAACAGATTTCTATTCATTTATATATAGCATGTCATATTTTTAGTTATGTAACTAAATTTGCTGTGAATAAGTGGTGCCTACGAAGAATGGCTGGTTATTGTATTACCAAGTGAGCCTCACTTCCTCATCTAACTTCTAATTTGGGGAGAACCCGCTCGACAAAAAACGTTCGAGTGAGAGGCCAAGGCGTTGGCAATTCCACTGCACAAGACATAGAAAAGTTGGAAGCTAAGTACTACGTACCTGAGGTTTTCCCTGGGACGCCCCTAGCGTCTTGCATACCAATGAATTATACCCTACTTCCCGACCCAGCATCGAATGAATTTCAAGAAGCGACACTATTTGGAACGGGAAAGGACTGCATAAAGAAGTATAACAAGAGTTGAGGCCAAATCGCACCCACAACCCCAGCACATATCTAACATATTTAAAGTGCAAATGTTCTCGGATTATAAGCACAGTCGCTCAGCGTTTCATTTCACCTATAGCTAAAGATAAACGATTTTTTTTTTTACTTTTCATTTAAAATGCCAGCAGCAGTTTAAACATAATTCGAACTTTCAGTGCGCAACTAAACTTATCGCGAAGAAAACGGAAAGTATAAAGTAACTTCGTTTCGTAGGGTGCTTCCTTTTCTCATGGGGTTCCTGGGGTTTCTCTTGGGTAAAGATCTTTGCTAGCAGTGAAATGGTGTTGTGTGGAAATGCTTCATAATAAAAAAAATGGCTCTTAACCTTAACTTGCCATAATATTTTATAGTATATAAACGTCAATGTGTGTTTTTGTACCGTTACACCATGCTTTATTTTAACATAAATTAATTCAATTAGACACTTGAGTATTCCATTACATCTACTATTGATACTTTGAACACGACTCATATTAACAAAGGAATACTGGATCACTGGTTTCATGAAGAGAAATACGAGTATATGAGCATAGTTTGTCATTTGTCTTAAATTTAAATGTCATACTAATAGACAAAAGTTTAGAATCAGTGCCTGTAACTTTCTTTTGTACTATATGTACATGTATATATATACACACACACACACACACACACACACACACACACACACACACACATATATATAATATATATATATATATATATATATATATATATATATATATATATATATATATATATATATATATATATATATATATATATATATATATATATATATATATGGATATGAAGACATAGCGTGAAGTGAAGAATACACGATTTGCTTGGCTTTGCAACTAAGTATGTATACACTGAATCTTTTACATGTTCGCAATATTATTTATATCTTAGCATTCTTAAGGGAAAACCTATTCTGAAAATAATGAAGCATTCTTACTCCAGTGAAATGAAAGTGAGCATGTTTTTACATTTAGAAAAATTGCTATTAACTCTGCTGTAAAATCCAGAAACTTCATTTACCAAAAGTACTTCATGAACTTGTCTATGAAAAGTCATTTTCATTTCCTCTAAGCCACGTGAATCTATCAAGCGGGATGATATATTTCATGAAAACAATGTATCCCAATAAGCGTGTAAATATGTTTTGGACCCTAATGAACTATTCTCTCTTTCTCCTCATTTCCATATTGTCCTTCAAATGGACCACCACTGATTCTCTTTTGTTGTTCTGGTTACCTGCACTGACTGAATTGGAGCAAGACTTCACAACGCTTTAATCAACAGATTTTTCTAAACATATCCAGACAATCTGAATATAATTATGTGTATTGTTACACTTTTGTGACTATGAATTCAAGTGGGAGCATCCATCATCATGATGTTCGGCTTGGGGGTCCACTCTTTTCCCATAACCCTTAATTTTTTTTTTTTTTTGCAATTGGTAGGTTCAGGGCCTGATGTCCTGTTATATAGGTCTTTGTATTTAGTAACGAAATAATTTTCACATACCGTCTAATATAATGCATAGCTAAACAATATAAAAACACTACATCCTATATAAATAAATACAGTATCTACGTAATCACTCCAGCTTTGTTTATGCATGCATGCGCTGGAATATTTCTGACCAGATATATATATATATATATATATATATATATATATATATATATATATATATATATATATATATATATATATATATATATATATATATATATATATATATATATATATATATATATATATATATATATATACATATGTATATATATATATATATATATATATATATATATATATATATATATATATATATATATATATATATATATATATATATATATATACATATATATATATATATATATATACATATATATATATATATATATATATATATATATATAT
>JANJGK010008188.1:2500-27725 GCA_039081455.1 Macrobrachium rosenbergii
ATATTTTTTATATTGGTTTTAGGGACTTTTTTAACAACATAATAAATTACAACTCATCATCTTTAAAATTCCTTAACATAGAATTGTGTATAAAGTTACATGTACGGCATCTATAAACTTGGTCAATTCATACAATAACGTAACCATTAATCAACAAAATCTTTCCCTTCTTGGAGGTGTAAGAGTCCGATGCTCTCATCCAAACACGTGTGTGTTCGTGTGTTCGTCAATCGTCATCCATCGGAGTGGACAGGACAAAGCAAGCATCTCGTTTTCTTTCTCTACAGGAACGCGATTTCAACCATACAATATTTCCGTTTGTTTCTCCCTAAGCATTGTTGTCTTGATGTATGTACAATCACCACTACTTGCATTGCCATGCAATCATTCTAATCATGTACTCATAATGTTCCAACGAATCTTCTGTATCAAACTGTATGTGTGTTTCTGTTTGTGAAGACGCCAAACGTCTCTCCATTTCACATATATTATGCTACTGCATTGTATCCATTAATCTGTCTCGAATCTCATGCAATTGCCATATGTAGAATTTCCTGGCTTTTCCATTGATATATGTTTCATCACTGAATGTTAATTATGTCTCTTGATATCGCCATCTGTTTGTCTACCGACAAACACAGATGCCCGAGCCTGTACCTCTGATTTTACCTGTCTGTGTGTAGACGCTACCTTACCGCTCGCACGGGTCAATAACATCTTCGAAGATTCTGTACATTTATCTCAGTAAGGAACAACCAATAAACCAGTTAACACCCAGCCAGTATGTCACTCAATCCCCAGTCCTTGCAGAGGAATGTTAGGTAATTGGTTATTTATTGTTTTGAATAAATACATGTTGATAAAAGAGAGAAATGAATATACATCATTCTAATATATAACCTTAGACAATCATTTTATTTTCCTAAATGATGGAAATACTATTCCTTACTCTGTATGATTACATCAGCAAAAGGTATGAATTGATGTGTTGTGTAAGCTGTGAGTGCTTCAAGTTGCTCGAAGTGCAGTGGCTGCCATTTCCTAATTTAATCCCTATTTGCATCTAATATATTTAACCCTCAAAGTGCATTTCAGGAAAGATTTCCAATGTAATGATCTACATTCCTGTGCAGTTTTAATGTAGAATTTTCAGTCATTATCGTCCAGTTAATCAGTACCAAGCAACGTGAAAAGAAACTTATCTTCCACATGCAGTGAATTTTTTGCCAATTTGCATGATAATTAATTCCAACCAGTCAACCACTGGAGTGTCCAAGGTGATATTTCAATTATTCCAGCACAGCCACAGTGCGTTGTTCTTCCTACACGACGTTGGTGATCATGTAATAAATGACGCAGGATAGTGTGTAGGACCATTTTAACACCGTACACAAAAAGAACATGTTTGTTTACTTTTTATATCATATAACGTCTTCAACCATATGTATGAACGGGTGGGATAAATGACTTGTGATTATTGCTTTTCTCATGATGAA
Organism: Macrobrachium rosenbergii; assembly: GCA_039081455.1. Lineage (NCBI taxonomy): Eukaryota > Metazoa > Arthropoda > Malacostraca > Decapoda > Palaemonidae > Macrobrachium > Macrobrachium rosenbergii. The sequence goes on from JANJGK010008188.1 coordinate 3,997, forward strand.
GTGGTTGCCAGTTGTTGCTTATGTAAAATTAACAGTTATTTTTCGATATGTATCCTTTTATGGGCACTTGCTCTCACAAAGAAGTAGGTATTCGAGTTATGGAATCATTTGAGGTATACTGATATATCATCTCAACTTCCATACTGTATGTACCAAAAGTTGCTGACTGATGTTTTCTCGTTCCTTGTGCAGATGCTGCCTTCCACTTTTTTGCATTGAAGTGTTGTTTTTCTCTTTAGGTAATAATTTAGTAATAAACCCTCATAGATAGAGATAGATTTCGCTCCAAAGTGTTTGAATGATGCCTTGAGAGAGAGAGAGAGAGAGAGAGAGAGAGAGAAAGTTTGGTAGCGGTTTCTGCTAGCTGAAAGCATCACGTTTAGCCACTACTACGCATGCTCGGGACTCAGCTTTGCTTACTATGGAAAGAAATTATCAATTTAGGTTTTCATTATAGATTTTATAAAGGTAATAAACAATTATATTAATTATTATCATAAATTATGATCAAAATTCAAGTACATCGGATTAAAAATTGACATTATAGGAGATTTATTGTTGTAGGTTAATCATACTTCTGGCAGCACCAGAAGAAAAGATGAAGCATCAAGTGAAAAACGAGAATAAACCCAGAAAACTGAAGGAAAAAGTGACTTAAAAACAAAAATTCCATTTACTTTGTCTGTGTTTGTATGTCTGTCATAGGGGAGGGTTTGATTTTGAGTTAAATACCTTTCTGGGGTGACATAGAGGCCATGTGCCAAATTTTTTCTGGGTCTCTCAAGCAGTTCAGATTTCTATAGTGGACAAACAAATATACAAACATTCACATATATAATATAATATATACATACATACATATATACATACATACATACATACATATATATATATATGCATGTATGTATGTATATATATAATCATGAAGCTACCAAGGTCATTTAATATCCAATTCACACTACTTCGGGAATTTCCCCGATGGGAATTATCACTGAAGGGGAATTATAAGTGATAAATGGATTGGTACTGCTGGGTAACGATCTTGATGGCTCAGTGAGTAGACCTTTGACTGGAGTTGTTGGAAGGTAGCTGTGTCGTGGGATCGAGACCTGGCAGTACCGATACGTTTATCACTTATAATTCCCTTTCGGTGATAATGCCCATGAGGGAAATTCCTGAAGTAGCGTGAACTGAATATTGAACGACGTTTGTACCTTCATATATATATATATATATATATATATATATATATATATATATATATATATATATATATATATATATATATATATATATATATATATATATAGATCTTTTGAATAAAAGAAAAGGAAACAGGAATTCAATCAAACAGTTGGGAGGGGAAATCAGTTTTGGGGTGTAGGTGGAATATAGGAAGAATTCTCTCTCCTCTCTTCTCTCTCTCCCTCTCTCTCTCTCTCTCTCTAAAAATAAAGTAAGAAAAAAGGGCTCACTTTAACAATCTGGAAGGCAATCAGTTTTTGGGATGGAATGTCGGAAGAATCTCTCTCTCTCTCTCTCTCTCTCTCTCTCTCTCTCTCTCTCTCTCTCTCTCTCTCTCTCCTCTCTCTCTCTCTCTCTCTCTAAAAATAAAGTAAGAAAAAAGGGCTCACTTTAACAATCTGGAAGGCAATCAGTTTTTTGGGATGGAATGTCGGAAGAATCTCTCTCTCTCTCTCTCTCTCTCTCTCTCTCTCTCTCCTCTCTCTCTCTCTCTCCTCTCTCTCTCTCTCTCTCTCTCTCTCTCAAAATAAAGTAAGAAAAAAGGGCTCACTTTACAATCTGGAAGGCAATCAGTTTTTGGGATGGAATGTCGGAAGAATCTCTCTCTCTCTCTCTCTCTCTCTCTCTCTCTCTCTCTCTCTCTCTCTCTCTCTCTCTCTCTCTCTCTCTCTCTCTCTCTCCTTGTTGGAAGGAAAGAATGCAAAAAGGGATTCAGTTAAAAAGTTGGGAGGGGAATCAGTTTTGGGGTGGGTGCCATTTGGTCAGCTAGTGTATATGTATATACATATATGTATTTATATATATACTAGCAGACCAACCTGGACCTGCCTGGAAAAAACTCACTTAAATGAATGAATATAGCATTGGATGCTTCTCCAGTTTTTGACTGAATACTTATGTTGCTTAATACGTACATCTAATCTTTGCTAGATTGGCCAATATAAAAGAGGGGCAGTCCAAACATGGAATTTTATATATTATGTTGTTGTTTTCTTTAGGGCTATTTTTTTATTAACATTCTTTTGAGTGTGTTATTATAAGAAAAAACGAGGTTTACATTGAAAGGTTTTAACAATGATTTTATGTTTTCAAAACCATTAAAATAAGGCAAGCTAAAAATGTTCTTAGGGGTTTCTTTCTTCATGTTACTTTCACTATAAAACATTTTGTGGCTTTGTTATAACAAATATCTAGTATATGTGAAGGATAACATAAATCTGTCCCTATTTTTCTTATGTATTCAATTTCTTGATCCAAATACTGGGGACTGACAATGCGCAAGGCTTGTAAAAACATGGAGGAAAAAATTTATATTTTGATGTTGAGGTGATGGCCCGAATAAAAATGGACATAAGTTAAGTTGTTGGTTGGTTTCCTATAAATAGTGAATTTACATTGAAATGGTTCTCTGTGTATTAAAACATCTAAGAAAGGGAGGCGATTGTCTTTTTCTAATTCTAACGTAAACTTATAGTTTCATAGTGAAAGTAACATGAAGAAAGAAACCCATAAGAACATTCTTAGCTTGCCTTATTTTAGTGGTTTTGAAAACATAAAATCATTGTTAAAACCTTTCAATGTAAACCTCGTTTTTTCTTATAATAACACACTCAAAAGAATGTTAATACAAAAATAGCCCTAAAGAAAACAACAACATAATATATAAAATTCCATGTTTCGATTGCCCCTCTTTTTATATTGGCCAGTCTAGCAAAGATTTAGATGTACGTATTAAGCAACATAAGTATTCAGTCAAAACTGGACAAGCATCCAATGCTATATTCATTCATTTAAGTGAAAACTCTCACAGGATACATTGGACTGAAAGTTCAGTGATTGCCAGATCAAAAGATTTCTCTTCAAGAAGATCCGGTTGCATTTTACAGCAGGAAGTTTAAGACACAGGGTTGTAATGAACGGCTATGGTCAGTGGTGGACAAAGAGGCCTTTGCCATAGTGTCTAGTTTGGTTCATTTTAAGATGTTATTGATGGGCAATCAAGTAGAGGTTCTTATGGATCATAAGCCATTGTTGGATCTTTTCAATAAGCCGGGTCTTTCCCCTAAAAGAGCTTGGTGGCGTCTGCCAATCAGGGATTTTGATTCCAAGCTTAGGTGTATAGAGGGAAGACATAACGTTGTAGCAGACACCCTTAGTAGAAGTTTTTCTGATGCAGATGGTACTCCTGTATGTTATGTATCTGGAGATTGCATAGACTGGGATATTAGTTTAGTAGAATCTAAACAGGATGAGGATGAGATTTTGGCAGACTCAAAAGCGTTTCTTAGAGGGGAATTAGTTAGGAAGGGTTATAAGCTGCCTTTTGCAGGTCTTGAGTTAAAGAGTAAATTTGTTAGTTAGGAAGATTAGATACAGACTGAGAAACAGTGAGGATAAGGGTGATTACGACGCAAATATTTGTTCTTAGGAGTTTCGTACCTACGGTTCTGGATATTGCTCACTGTAGGTCTGGCAGTCTGCATTTGGGCACTGAGAAGATATATCGAATTCTTTTGGAAGGACATGCTCACGTCAGTGGAAGATTTTGTGAGAGGTTGTTCAGTTTGTAATGTGTGTAAGCGATCGAGGGTCGTTTCTTGTAAACTGGGTTCATTTCCTATCCCAGCAGACCGTTTTCTAGGGTCCATTTGGACCTGTTATCCAATTTCTGTGAATCTAGTTATGGCCATAGGCACCTGTTTGTGGTTGTTGACGAATTAACTAGGTTTGTAGAGATTTTTCCTTTGAAGCATAAAACAGCAGAGGAGGTGGCAGTCTCATTCTTTAACGGATATATTTGTTGTTATGGGGCTCTTGAGGTGCTGATTACAGATAATGGGAGAGAATTTGTGAAGAAGACGTTAGAGTGTCTTGCAGATGTAATGGGCATTCGGAAAGTCACTATTATTCCCTATAGACCAGAAGCTAATGGGCTATGTGAACAGGCAAACAGGAAGGTAATTGAAGCTCTCAGAATGACTGTAAGGGGCAATGATGTAAATTGGGATCGATATATTACACAGGTGCAGCATAGCATTAATTCTATGGTTAGTGATACCATTGAAATTCTCCCAATGAAGTGCTATTTGGCCGCCCAGTACAGGGCACGTTTGATTTATTACCTATTCCATCGGGTGATGATACAGTGAAATAGCTAGTCTCTATTGCTGAAGAGAGATATGCACGCCTCGCTAAGAGTCTTGAAGTGAAAACTCAGGATATGGTTGAAAGGAGCAATGCAAAGCCAGATATAGAGTTAAAGTTGCGGTGGGAGATAGGATTTTTGTGAAAAGAAATCAGTTGAATTATAAGCCAGGTCCTAAACTTGAGGGTCCTTTTCGGGCTGTAGAAGTAAAGAAAGGGAATAGATTTGTGATTCAGGATGAAAATACGGGAGTGTTTCGGCTGAGACATATTTCTAAAATTAAAAAGACAGGTTAATGGGAATCTTATGGGTTAATTCTTGTGATGTACTGTTGTTTCTGATAATTTTTTTCTCTCTCTTTGTTTTTTTTAAATGGGGTTTAAAGGGGTGTGACTTGTAGTTTTTTTTAACTGGGGAGGACGTCGGTCTGTAGAGCTGTACAAATCTTTAATTGTCCGAGTTCAATTTTTCATTTTTGCGTGTTGCAATACTTAGGTAAATTAGGTGCAAAATACCATAGATTTTTATAGATATATGAGTTTCTTTTTTTTTTGTATGCTTTTTCTTTCTTGTTTCGAGATCTGGTAACTTATAGGTTTCTTTTTTTTTTATGCTGAAGTTTCGTCTGCTCATGAATTTGGGGGTCGTGGCATGGGCTAATTCTGTAGTGAGGTTAGGCCTGGGTGTTATTATAGAAGAAGACTATGATGTGTGGTTGTCGTCTGACTCAGTATCTTTGAATATAGAGTTTGAGGATATAGGTTCGGCAAAGATTGTGCTTGAAGCATCCCAGAATAAAGTTCAATTGCCCTAGGAATTTATTGGGTGAGATGCATATCGAACGGAAACTGTCTGATACGTTACTGGGTTGGCTAACCGAACTTAATGCTACAGCTGTTAGGGCTCAGGATAGGATTAAGAAGACTTTAACATGGCTTCCAAATTAAGGTTCTTCACCTTCTCAGGTCTCTTCTAGAAGGAGTAAGAGGGCTGCGCCACTGGTAATTAGAGCCGTTATGATCGTAGGATCGATTGCTAGTATGTCAGTTGCTAATTTGGTGAGAATTGAACAGGTATCGGCAGAATTAGCTAGCCAGGGTAAAGCTTTGATAGTAATGAGAAATTACAGGAGGGTTTTGAGACATTGAGGACACCTTTAAATGGGCTATTGGTCACAGTTGATAGGATGGGGGGAGACTTAGATGTTACGATAGCTTTGTCGTCCTGTCAAACTACCTTGTTGAATATTGAGAAAGAAGTGGAATCCATATTATTGGAATTCAATTACAGGTTAAGGCAGTGGTTGCCGCTTCTGAGGAGCGAATTTTTGGAGATATTCTACCTCTCGGGTTTTTAGAATCGACTTTAATGAATGCAGCATATCTCCATGGTTCTCAGGTAATTTTTACTGGGGAGAATTTGTATCGTATTATAGTATCTTAAAAGTTAGTGTATCTAGTAGGGGGTTGCTTGTGGAAATTCCAGTTAGTAACTTGAAATCGTTTCATAGTTTTATCATATGGCCTTTCCCTAGTGGTTTTAATGGCTAAGTAGCCTAATAGTATGGGATAGTGAGGAGACTAAGTACCTTTTGGGGGACCAGTTTCAGTCCTTGGCTGTCAACTGTAAGTCAGGATGTGTTTTAGTTCATGATAGATATATTTGCAACAGTAGTATCTTTACGCTCATAAACGCTGACTGGTTAGGATGTGAGATGTTAGTATGTAACCAGACTCCTTCTGACTGTGACTTTCGAATGTTCCAACATGAGTACAAGGTGGCCTCTACGAAGACTCTCAACGTACTGTTCTATAGGAGCTGTGAGGTCTCCATTTGGTGCCATAATTCGTCGGATAGGTTTCTTCTACAAGGATCCCGTCTTGTTGATGCGGCGTGTAGACTGGTCACGCCAAGGTTTCGAGTTCTGGGCAAGAGTGTCTTCAACTCTACTGCTCGTATTTTCATGTGGCACCTTCATGGGGACCATCAAGTTGTTTCGGTGTCACCTTTAAGGGAAGTGATCACCACAATTCCACCCACTTCCTCCAATGCTGGAAGACGAACTTTTCCCTATCCCAAATCAGTACCTCCTTTGTCGTCATACCCTGCATGAAGTGGGGTATTTGTCGTGCACAAAAACATTGTGTGGGGAAACCCTCACCGGAAGACCAGCCTGCCGGGGGTGTGGCTATTCACTTGGTGAATGAATCTGGAAATTAATAATTGCTATTTCCCTAGTGTTTGGGGCAGCACCTCTTTGGGTGGCCGGGCATCTGAAAAGCCCATAGGTCACAAGTATGTTATGAATTACAATATACAGTGGATGTTTAATTAACAAGTGTGGAGGAAAACTCTCCCAGAATCTTGGAGAGAATGTGTAGCTATTATCTGACACATTTCCTAATTAAGTAAAATTGTGGCGTCAGATATTCTGAAGACATGGAAACAGGTCACATGACTTCATGGGTGTGTTCGCCAGAAATGTCCAGGTTCCAGTGGAAACGTGTGTATGTGCATTTCTTTTGGGCAGAGTCCCAGGGTGTGCAGGGATTAGATATGGAAAAAAGAATCATTCGAAGACCAACATTGAACATTATTAGAAGTCTTCAGGTGAAGACTTTGTGTTTCGAGATTCGTCGTTCAAGACTATGAACATTGTTGTTTGGAGGTAGGAACCACATTCAATTTCCCAAACTGTAGATTGTTTTTCTCCATTTTTATATTGTTTTTGTAAGCATTTATTGTATTAAGGATACTTTATGAATAACATGGGAGGAATTCCCATATCTTTATTTTTATACTTTTGGGTAATAAGGGATTTATTTGACTTCTTCATGTTTCGCTGAGAAAGAGGTTGAAGATGTACTCATTGGGAATGTACTGGACTTTGAATTGTTTTGACCTATTGCAAGTTACAGGGCAAGACTATAATATGGTTGATCTTTTGGGAACTTTAATATTCCATTTTATTCCATCTCTTATTTCTTGCAATCTAGTCATATTAGATTTTGCCAAATAAACTATTTTGGGTAAAGCTTGTTTCGCTGTAGACCTGAGAGAGAGAGAGAGAGAGAGAGAGAGAGAGAGAGAGAGAGAGAGAGAGAGAGAGAGAGAGAGAGAGAGAGAGACAGACAGACAGACAGACAGACAGAGAGAGAGAGAGAGAGAGAGAGAGAGAGAGAGAGAGAGAATGCAGAGTGAGTGAGTACTGAGATGTGCTACCAGCATCCTTTTGATGCGGTCATTACCAATGCTACCAGTAGATGGGGCGTCTTGAATTTGTAGTAACAGGTAAGCAATGAATTTATCTCTCAACTGGGCTACATATATATACATATATATATATATATATGTATATATATATATATATATATATATATATATAACTATATATATATATATATATATATAAAATTAACTTACTGCATTCCATGCCCACCCCAAAACTGATTTCGCTCTATACTGTTTAACCGAATCCTCTTTTCCTTTCACTTTCCATATATATATATATATATATATATATATATATATATATATATATATATATATATATATATATATATATATATATATATATAATATATATATATATATATATATATATATATATGAAAAACATTTAGGATGAATATGTTATATGTCATTTTTTTTAGTGAAGCAGTTTTCTCGGAGTTATTGTGGGAAAAGGTAAATGGAAACAGTGCCTACGTATTCAGCGAGTCAGGGCTGACAAAGGCCTGGCGTCAGTCTAGTTTCTCATGGAGACAAGGGGCACTGTACCCTGGGTGGTGCGCTTGCCGTGTCGCCAGAAGTCGTCAAGTTCTGGTTGGAGCGTTTGTTTGTTCGCTTTCATGGGTGTGTCATAGAAGGTGTGAATACTTCAATTTGAGTACAGGTTAGACATTTCAGGAGTAGATCCCTTTGTGCTCAGATCTGCTTTCCTGGAAGACTTTATGTTTGCCTGTGAGGTGAGCTGAAACTTTATTTTCAAAAAACCTGAATGGGTTTAATTAACTTTCTTTAACATGTACTGATTCTTTGCAATGATTACCATGCTCGAATATCTTTTTCCAAATTTATTTTTATCTGCTATTTCTCTTTGATTTTTATTGATTTTTTTTTTTTCCGTGTTTAATTTTGTGCATTTCTTTTGGGGTTGGTAACGTGGGAAAACATCCCAATTTATTTTTCTCTGTGCCTGTTTTTAAAAATTGTGTTTTTCTCTTTGTTTCCTCAGATGTATTGAATAGAGGTCAATATAAATGGAGAGGAATGTGACTTTTCATGACTAAAGTCGTGTTTGATTTATTTGACTCTTTTGTTGTAAAGACTCAGTTGGTGGACGTTGATAGCAATATTTTATATTTTTTACTCGGTTAATTGGGTTAACAATTCTTGGATGCAGATATTCCCATTTCATTCCTATTTTGATTCCAGTCTATTTACAGTGTTAGGCTACTGAATAAACTATATTTTTGTAGATAAGTTTTGCTGTTCTTCTTTGGTTCAGTTAGTGGCTTGGATAACGAGAGAGAGAGAGAGGAGTTGATGAGAGACAGAGAGAATGTGCTGACCCAGTGAGCAAGCGGCCATTGTTACTGTGGTATCTTTGAGATATAAGTTGATTATGACATTGATTTTAAAACAGATGTGGAAGGAGGTTATGACCCTATCTGACCTTGTATAATCGTGTATTATACATACATATATATATATATATATATATATATATATATATATATATATATATATATATATGAATGTATCTGTGTGTGTACTTGCTAAAATAACTCTGAAACGCATTCAGCAATTTCTACAAAACTTGGTATACCTATGACTTACTTTCTAGAAATCAGCACAGTGTGGGCAAGACATCACTAGCACCAAAGGGCAGCAAAGGAGTTGGGGGGGAGGAATTCCCTGAAACAGGGCTGGTTATGCCCATAGACTTAGTAATTTTACGAATTTATCATACCTAATTTTGGTATACATATGACTTACTATCTGGAAAAGAATACTGTCGGGGGTAACACATCAATGGTACTAAAGGGGGTGAGGGTTGGGAAGGGTGACAGAGAGAAAGTGAGAGGGAGAGAAGAGGGGGTGCTAGGGAGAAGAAAGAGGGGAAAGAGACAGGGAGGGTCGGAGATAGAAAGAGTGAGGAGAGGGAGAGTGAGAGGGAGAGGAAGTGAGAACGAGTGAGAGACAGTGAGAGGGAGAGGAAGTGAGAGAGAAAGTAGAGAGGGTATTAGGAAGGAGAAAGAGGGGAAAAAGTGAGAGAGAGAGAGAGAAAGAGAGAAAGTTTATCGGTCATCATGCAGAGTTAGCCCACGCAGTGCCAGGTTGGTCAGCTAGTATATATATATTTATATATATATATGTGTGTGTGTGTGTGTGTGTTCCAGCATTTAACAATTGCAACCAAACTTGATGTACATAATTATGACCTACTATCTTTAAAAGAGTACTGTGGGAGTAAGACTTAACTGGCACCAAAAGGGGGGGGTAGGGTTGTGAAGTTGGTAACTTGTAAAAAGAACTGAAAACAACAGATATTAGTGTCTAATCCATAAGTTTCGAGGTCGCTGAGATGAATGGTGACACTCCCGATGCCCTTTAAGTCCAAGTTCAGCCTGGATGGAAAGGGCAGGTGAGAGGGGGTGAAAAATAAAATGTCAAAAATGACAGATATTTGAGTCTAACCCATGGTTTTCGAGGACGCTGAGATGAATAGTAACACTCCCGATGCCCCTTACGTCTAATTTCGGCATGTGATAGGAATGGGGGCTTGGAGAAGGTGTAAAATATAAAATGTTAAAAATTCTGAACAATATAATTGAAGCAACTATCTTACAGGTAAGGAAGAGAGAGAGAGAGAGAGAGTGTGAGGGAGAGGAAGTGAGATAGGGAGTAGAGGCAGTGTTAGGGAGGAGAGAGAGAGAGAGAGAGAGAGAGAGAGAGAGAGAGAGAGAGAGAGAGAGAGAGAGAGAGAGAGGCTGCTGGGAGGAAGAGAGAGAGAGAGAAAGAGAGAGAGAGAGAGAGAGAGAGAGTAGAGGGGGTGTTAGGGAAGAGAAAAAACGAAAGAGAGGGAGAGAAATTTTATAGGTTGTCATTCAGAGTTTTCCCAGGCAGTGCCAGGTTGGTCACCTGGTCTCTCTCTCTCTCTGTCTGTCTGTCTGTCTCTCTCTCTTTTTGTTTGAAAGAAGGAAAGGAAAAGGGGACTCATTCAAACAATCTGGAGAGAAATCAATTTTTGGGTCGGGGGTGGAATGTAGGAAGTATCTCTCTCTCTCCCTCTCTCTCTCTCTCTCTCTCTCTCTCTCTCTCTCTTCTCTCTCTCTCTCTCTCTCTCTCTCTCTATTTTACCAACCTTTGCTTGAATTTTTACAGTTTTTGTCTTTATAATTCTAAATTGAATGTTTCATCAACACTCCTCCACAGAGCTATAAACCTAACATCGAGTTGGAAACTATTCCATGATGAAATAAAATTTCTTCTTGAGGGATTTTTTATTGCCAACTGTTATCCATCGGACCTATTTTTTAAATACGTCAAGAAAACCATCAATAACTTCTTTCGTCCACCTGGTACAGTGCATTTAGCACAGCAACTAAGATATTACGTCAGATTACCTTGCATTCATGATAGGAAGTTTTTACCCTCTCTTAAGAACATTTTAAATCATCACTATCCAGCAGTTGCTGCCAGATTCACTTCTGTGAATCCTAGAGCTATCGGTGGCATCCTAAAACACAAAGAGAAGTTGCCCTCCTTGATGCAATCTGGTCTAGTTTATTTATTTAATTGCTGCCGACGTAATCAGCAGACCTATATAGGAAGTATGCGCCGGTTGCTCAAGGTGAGATGCGATGCTCATAAAGGTGTAAGTTACCGAACGGGAAGAAAATCATTGCGCCCAGAACAATCAAATATCAGGAATCACGCAGGCATCTGTAAGACAGACATACTTTAAGGTCATTATAACATCACCATATGAACACCACCTCCTCATTCTTGAAAATTTGGCAATTAAGAAACTGGTACCTTCACTTGACAGCCATAACACCTCAGCTCCTTTGCAAATAGCATAAAGCCACGTCACTAGGTTCTTTGCCTCTTCTTGACTTTTCCACTGTCCTGACACGAACAGCCAGTAGGACTCCGCTCAAGCAAGGTGTTTTACTCTTTCTTTGAGACTCTTGATTTTACCCAGAAAATTTTAACTGTTTATAATTTTACTCTTACGTTCTACACGTTCTTTTTTTAAACGTGTGTTGTATTAATGTAATATACTTATTTTCTGTTTTTAGCCTGAAGATGGGACTTTTTGTCTCGAAACGTCGCTAGTGAATAAAGAACCCATGTAATGTGCCATGTCCTCCTTCCATATTCCATATATATAATACTGTATATATATGTGTATATATACATGTATATATAAATATATATATATATAAATAAATATATATGTATATGTATATATATATATATATATATATATATATATATATATATATATATATATATATATATATATATATATATATATATATGTATATTTATATCTATATACATATATATATATATATATATATATATATATATATATATATATATATATATATATATATATATATACATACAGTATATGTATATATATATATCTTTATAAAAGGAAACTTAAAAGTTACTTAATCAAACTGTTGGGAGGAAAAAATCTTATTTGGGGTTGGGCTTCTCTCTCTCTCTCTCTCTCTCTCTCTCTCTCTCTCTCTCTCTCTCTCTCTCTCTCTCTAATTATCTCTCTCTCTGTCTATCTATCTGTCTATCTCTGTGTTGCAAGATGCAAAGGAAAAAAGGGATTCAATCAAACAGTTGGAATGGAAATCAGTTTTGCGGTTATGTGGAATATAGGAAATGCCTCTCTCTCTCTCTCTCTCTCTCTCTCTCTCTCTCTCTCTCTCTCTCTCTCTCTCTCTCTCTCTCTCTCTGTTGGAAAGAAGGAATGGAAAACGGTACTCATTCAAACAGTTGGGACAGATATCAATTTTAAGGGTAGGGGGGTGGAACGTAGGAAGTCTCTCTCTGTCTGTCTGTCTGTCTGTTGGAAAGATGGAAAAGAAAAAGATATTCGTTCAAACAGTGGGGAGGGAAATCAGTTTTTCCGTAAAACCAAACTCATTTCTCTCTCTCTCTCTCTCTCTCTCTCTCTCTCTCTCTCTCTCTCTCTCTCTCTATCTCTCTCTCTCTCTCTCTCTCTCTCTCTCTCTCTCTCTCAGAGAGAGAGAGAGAGAGAGTTCTAAAGAAAATATTGTCCACTTCATATATAAATGATGCAGGTATAGAGACAGAAGACGTGAATTCTACAGAAAATGGGATCTATTCAGTACATGAACGAGAGAGAGAAAGAGAGAGAGAGAGAGAGAGAGAGAGAGAGAGAGAGAGAGAGAGAGAGAGAGATGATGTGAATTCTTCATAAAATATGTTCATTTTTACCAATAATATTTTGCAAACGGATAAAAAAAATTAGCCTAATATCTTGGAAAGTTGCTTAAATTTTAAGAAAATCTACCAAAAAATTAGCCCCCACATTTTCTAATTATAAATATTTACTTGTTTACAAGTAAATTGCCTAAAATATTTATATTTGGGGGAATTTGATTACAAGTGAATAATGCTAAAAAGCGGGAAAACAAGAAGAGTGTGACATCTTACCTTGTGTCCAGCCAGCCTTTCTCTTCCCCTGAAAGAGAAAGAAAGAGCCAAGTTGAAAAGGGACGAGACACAGATCTTTGTGCAGACTAGTCCTTGTGTGAGCAGGTTAATAAAACAACACATGCCCTTGTACGTTTGTAAATAAAGGTGTGAGAGAGAGAGAGCGAGAGAGAGAGAGAGAGAGAGAGAGAGAGAGAGAGAGAGAGAGAGAGAGAGAGAGAGAGAGAGAAAATTTATTGAAAAACAAGGAGAAAGCCAAAAGTATTAGGACAAATAATACATATTATTATTATTATTATTATTATTATTATTATTATTATTATTATTATTATTATTATTATTATTATTATTATTATTATTCAGAAGACGAAACCTATTCATATGGAACAAGCCCACCAAAGGGGCCATTGACTTGAAATTCAAGCTTCCAAAAAATATGGTGGTGTTCAGGAAGAAGTAAGAGGAGGTAAAGGGAAACATAGAAAGAAGACCTGTCATTTAAAGAAAAAAAAAACATTAATAAACAGATAAAAATGTATTGAAATGCAAAGAGAATAGTATTAGGGTAGTAATGCATTGCATCTTCGCTTGAACTTCTGAATTTCCACTTGTACAACTTCCTCTGAAGGGAGGCAGTTCCACAGTCCAACGGTGTGAGGAGTAAAGGACCTCTGGAACTGAGAAGTTCGACAGCGAGGCTAAACATTTACTGCATATTGGTGCTGCTCTTCAGCGAATCTGGTCGCTCTCTGTGGCAGGTAAAGGGGATCAGGAATCAGTTGTGAATGTGGAAGATCTCTGTTGAAATACAACTTATGAAAAGGTGGCAAACAAGAGATTATCCGTCGATGGTCCAAGTCATAACTACTGCTATCAGGAAACGGAAACCTACCACCACGAACCACTCTATTAAAAGAGATAAATCTCTGGCAGACGCAGACATCCACACCGGAGATCAGTATTCTAGTCAAGGAAGTACAGAAGACCTAAAGCAGGTTGCATTGATTTTGTCACTGTTATAGATATATGAAGCCTCACGAACAATGCCTAACTTTCGTGTGGCATTTGCTGAAACTTTCATTAGATGTTGCTCATGGATTAGATGCGAGTCAAAAGTTACACCTAGAATAGTTAAAGATTCAGACTCATTCAGCAAAGTTCCACCCACCTGCAGGGGAGGATGGGGTGGGAAATCTGTATGAGATCTGCTAATCAGTTGTGGTTTCGTTTTACTGGAGTTCAGCCTCATACCCCACCGACTACACCATTCCCTGATCCAGTCCCTGTCTCGAAGGAGGAGGAGAAGAGAAGGGGGGAAAATTTTACTGAGGAATTGCAGAAACAAATGGAAGACACATAGAGAGAGAGAGACAGATTTTTTAATGGAAATCATGAACAAAAACTAACTTTAATGACAAATAATACATATAGATGAGAAGAGGAGATGGAGAATCTTACTTAGAAAGAGTGGAAACAAAAGGAAGGAAGGAGGACACAGACAGACAGACAGACAGACAGACAGACAGACAGACAGACAGACAGACAGACAGACAGACAGACAGACAGATATTGAGTGGACTGTATGAATTTTTCTGATTCTTAGCCTGGATGTGACCTATAGGCTTGGGATGTGCAGTTCTAAAGACACGACGACAAACCTCAGATTCAGGTGTTGGATCATTCAAACTAGCTCGATTTTTACAATTTTATTACAAAGATTAAACTCTACTAATGCCCTGGCTGTGCACATTTACTTTACATCTAACATTAACGAAACTAACGCAAACTAGCAAACAGCCATGCTAACAAGTTGGCCTCGTGGCCAAAGGAAACTCACAATATTTTAAGGGCAGAACTAACAGCAATTTACAAAACATGTTTCACGATTTAACAAAAGGAATTTACAAACATATTTCATGATTTAACAAAAGGAATTTACAAACATGTTTCATGATTTAACAAAAGGAATTTACAAACTTGTAACATGATTTAACAAAAGAAATTTAAAAACATGTTTCATGATTTAACAAAAGGAGCTATGGTTGGAGGTACTCTCCCAAAAGTGAAGTAACGGTGCAGGAGATGCTAGCTGTAGTTCCTCTTGCAATTCTCTTATTGTGGACATTATGGCTGACGTCGATGCATCGTCTGGTTGTTCCTTGGTTTCTGCTAATTGGGGTCTTGGGTTATGCAAAATGGTAGGGCCTCTCGCCCACAGCGATTCATCATGGAGAGAGTTGACGTCTGCCCGACGGGACAACGCATCTGCTGGATTTTCCTTGGTCGTGACATATCTCAACTCAAATCCACATTCCTGCCATGTAAAGGAAACCTCCCACGCCCTATTTGCAATAAAGGTATTCTTATTCTCTACTTTACTTCCCACCCACGCAATGACAACTTTGCTGTCGCCCCATATGATTGCTTTCCTGAAGTTGGAAATTGGATTAAGGTACTTAGCTAATCTGACCCCAACAAGTAAAGCCATAAGTTCTAATCGAGGGATTGTTAATGTATGCTTTTTACGAGGGGTGATCCTCAATTTTGCAGTTAACAGGAATGTTTCCCAAGTGACATTCCTAACTTAAGGTACAGCGCCATATGCTTTCATGGAGGCATCACAACAAACATGCAATTCTGATTCATAAAAAATTATTCCCCTTTTGAATTTTAGTCTATCTATCTCAAGAAAATCTGAGAGGGTCTCTCTCGCTTCATTTGCCTTTTCAGTAGTCAGTACATCATCCCAACCTACATTTTCTTCCCATAAAAACTGTAAAAAGATTCTACTCTTCAGAATACAGGTGCTACAAGACCTAATGGATCAAAATGGGAGACAACTAAAGATAGACTTTACGTTTGGTAGGTACCCGATCACAGTTAATCACTCACTTCCCTTTAAGTGGTTTGAGTGACAAAGTGTCAGATTCACGATCCCAAATCATTCCAAGAGTTGGAACTTCCAATGGCTCGTCCACATGAGTTTCCCTACCAAACTGCTTGCTATTGCTAGCCCGGCCCCTGAGTGGCATAATGAGGGCGTTCTAAAACTGCTTTAACTTTGGCTGAGTCTTCCCTTCAGCTAACTTCATCATCATATGTTTTAACAAAGTTATCTGCATTGAAATTCTTTAAGAGATCATCTCTACCTCCCTCCCCAGATGAGTTTGTAAGACTTGCTGTAAGAGGTAGGGGCTCGAGGTTACTCCAAACACTACTACATTATGTTCAAACACAGCAAAACTATATGATGTTTTTAAGGTTTCTGGCCACAAGAAACGGGAGTATTTAGCATCCTTAGGATCTAGCAAAACATGATGAAAGGCTTTGGAAATATCTGCTGTGACTGCATAAGGCTTACTTCTGAATCTTAGCAGCAAATCATACAACACTTCTACCAAAGTAGGACCAGGATACAAGTACTCATTAAGTGATTTCTCCCCCTTCTGCTTTGAAGAAGCATTATAGTTCCTCACTGGACGGGTCGATATCGTTCCCGGCTAGCACTGTGCTGGGCCCGCGTTCGATTCTCCAGCCGGGCAATGAAGAATTAGAGGAATTTATTTCTGGTGATAGAAATTAATTTCTCGGTATAATGTGGTTCGGATTCCACAATAAGCTGTAGGTCCCGTTGCTATAGGTAACCAATTGGTTCTTAGCCACGTAAAATAAGTCTAATCCTTCGGGCCAGCCCTAGGAGAGCTGTTAATCAGCTCAGTGGTCTGGTTAAACTAAGGCATACTTAGAATTTTTGAAGAAGCATTAACCACTACTCGTAGTGGTGTGGTTGTACTTTCTTTAGTTACCCCAAAGTGTGGCACATAATAGCCTTCAATTACAGGACTCGTTACTTTGCTAGTAAACCCATTATGTGTATATGTCTGAATTACATCTGAATACTGCTGATGGTATACAAGATCTCTATTGAATCGTTCTCTTAGCTATTTCAATTGAGCAATGGTAAGCTTAAAATTGATAGTCAGCCTCTTGCAATCACAGAACGGCAGACTGACCACATAGCCGCGTGAGGTTTGTTTTATACTGCTCATGACACGGCGCATCGTCATGGCACATCGCTTCCAAGTGCAAGACAGTGAATTGCTCATTTGACTAAATGCCCAATGTATCTAACCTCCACCACTCTTCCACATCACGTTCGTTCTCATGTACTCGACACGCGCAGCGTTCCCACGGTGGACGTTTTGAAGCCTTGTCTAGCCCATCCTGGAAGTCTCCCATAGGATGATACCCCATTAGGTGTTACAAATAAACTAATACTGTCACATTTTTCCAGATCATACACGAAATGGTTGAAATAGTCTGCTCCTGTCAGGATCTCTACATTCTCTAAAGTATCACTATTTACCTCTTGGTCAACCAGTACACAACCCTTACTTCCTAGATGTCCTCGGACATTCATTAGCCCGATGTTATGAATGGGCACGTTCACTCTGTCATGAACTAGTTACCTTAGCCTCAGGATTCGTTGGCCTATCTTTAGCCTACATGCTACTAAATCAAACTCTCCTCCATTACATCAGTCCCAAAGGGTGCTATGTTGAAGGATAGCTTTTTGAGGACTGGAAGTTTCAATTCAGTGGCCAAATGACTGCTTATGAAGCTCCTTTGGCTTTCTGTATCAAAAAACACTCTTATTACTTTCTCTTGACCATTACTGCTATGTATTAATCCCAACGCAGTTGGTAACAATGTGGGAGGTAATTCTACTTTACTGTCAGGATTCATTCTAGTAGCTCTGACTGTTGGTTTTTCGTCTGATCGATTGCTAGAATTACTTACGTTAGACCTTTTCTTTGGGCTCTGCTTATGAGTGGTAGCCTTAGAGACAAGGTTAGTTTTACCAACCGCATCTCTGTTGGAAGTTACGTTAACACTTTGGCCATATTTCTGATTACTTGAACAAATATGGGAATGATGCCTTGCTCCACAAGTTTTATAGTTTCGGCTGTTATGACACTCGGTTTCTCCAAAATGGATCTACTGAAGTCGTACTTCCAAGTCCCTGTACATCCCAGCGACGTCCCAAAGACCACCATCATCACGCCCTTCAGGAGCTACACATTTTCCTATTCCGCTTTCGGCCCCAGGAACCCAGGCACCACCTTCCAGCACCTGATGGATACCATCTTGGTAGATCTACCCTTCTGCATCTGCTACGTCGACGACATCCTAATTTTTTCCAGGTCCCCAGAGGAACACCTTCACCACGTCCGCGCCATCGTGAAACGCCTGCAGGACAACAGATTAGTTGTCAGGTTTGACAAGTGCATCTTCGGGAAAGAAAAAGTAGACTTTCTGGGCCACGAGATTTCCCCAGCAGGAGTGCGCCCCATGGCCTCTAAAGTAAAAGCTATAGAAAATTTCCCGGAACCCCAAACCATCAAGGCCCTTCAAGCGTTCCTTGGATGATAAATTCTACTACTGGCGCTTCATCCCAAACGTCACCCACATCATGTACCCCCTGACATCAATCCTGAAGGGGAAACCAAAAACACTAACGTGGAAAGCTCCACAGCAGCAGGCATTCATCCAGACAAAAATGGCCCTCTCTAGAGACACCACCTTAACTCACCACAACCCTGCCGCTGCCCTCAGGTTGACAACGGACGCCAGCAACATAGCCTGCGGTGCAGTAATTGAGCAATTGGTGAACAGCACGCCCCAGCCCTTGGCCTTCTTCAGCCGCCAGTTTTCGCCAGCCAAGACCTGCTACAGTGCCTTCGACAGAGAGCTGCTGGCTATCTACCAGGCTGTGAGGCACTTCAAGTACCTGCTGGAGGGAACCGAATTCACAATCCTAACAGACCATAAACCCTTGGTTCACGCATTTGCAAAACAGGGGGACACCTGGTCTGCAAGGCAACAGCGGCACCTGACCGCCATCTCCGAGTTCGGTTGCACCATCAACTACGTCCATGGCAAGAAAAGCCCAGTGGCTGATGCTCTGTCAAGAATAGAGATCAATTCCCTTCACCTCGGCATTGACTACAAAGACCTCGGATCCGGAGACGGTGGACTACAGGACAGCAGTGACGGCTCTCAAACGGGAAGACATGCCCTTAGCAAACTCAGACCCCAACTCTCCTCTGCAACACCAGCACAGGCCGCCCACGCTCCCTGGTGCCTGCATCGAGGAGGAAACAAGTGTTCGACATCATCCACGGCCTCTCCCATCCATCAGGGTGCACAACGGTACGCCTCATGACTGACAAGTTCATCTGGCACGGCATCAACAAGGACGTCTGCCAGTGGGCAAGGAGCTGCATCCTGTGCCAGATGAGCAAAACATCCCGGAACACTGGATCCAGGATCAGCGATTTTCCTCAGCCTTGTCGGCGATTCGGCCACATCCACATCATCGGGCCCCTTCCACAGTCGGGGGGAGCCAGATACCTCGTGACGATCATAGACCGCTCCACCCACTGGCCTGAAGCAACCCCCATGCATGAAGCATCAACAGCATCATGCACAGAGGCCCTCCTCTCCAGTTGAATAAGCCGCTTCGGAATGCCAGACAGCATCACTACGGACAGGGGACCTGCCTTCCTGTTAGAGCTCTGGGTCTCCTTGGCATGCCTGATGGGTACAACTCTACACAGCACAATGGCATATAACCCCACAGCGAACAGCATGGTCAAGAGGGTGCACCACTCTCTTAAAGCAGCTCTCATGGCACGCTGCACCGACGAGAAGTGGAAGGAACAGCTGGCCTGGGACCTGCTGGGTCCCCACACCGCATCGAAAGCAAATGGTGACGCTTCCCCTGCTGAGAAAGTCTATGGGGAAACATTGGCCATACCCGGAGAGTTCTTCTCGCCATCGGCTGACGGCGCCGACACACCCCTCCCGAGGTTGAGGGAACTCACACAAAGGTTTGCTCCCTGCCACAAGACATTCACCAACAGATCCGTCACCTACAGCCCACCTGCCTTACACTCCTGCACCTACGTCTTCATCAGGGTGGACGCTTGCCACCCGCCCTTAACCAGGCCCTACAGGGGGCCCCACCAAGTCATCAGGCGGGCCAGCAAAGCATTCCTCCTCGACATTCACGGGTGGGAGGACTGAATCACCATCGACAGACTGAAACCCGCATTCCCGTTAGACAGCGAAATTTATGAAGAATTAGGCAGGCGCCCCAGAGTTCCCCCGCAATACCTGCCTGAAGGCGCACCCCACTTCCCCACCAAAGTGGGGCCCAGGATGGCCCAGAAAACGCATCCAGACGTCCCCAGGTGTCAGTTCCACCCCACGCCCACAGTTCTCCAGAAGCAGGGGCCCACTCCGGCTGCCTCAGTGCCTCCATGATTAATGTTGCATCATCCAATAATTGCTCCTCTAATTATTGTCTTGGTGGGGAAATATTTGTAAGGGCAACAAATTGCACCTCTCTTTCCTTGTGTTTCACCTTTTCAGATGTACATTAATCACGTCATGTATTTTACCTGTCTTTATTTCAGATTCTTTGTGTACCTCATCTTATGCATCATTGTACAGCCTTTATGCCGATATGTATATCTACCTTTTATATGTCATGTAACAAATGTTGTACGTATTTTTATGCTTGCTAGAAAGCACAAATCCTGTATGGACGCCACAGGGGGTCTCGGGTCACCCGCTACCTTTCTGTCCGCTTTTTGTCTTATAAACACCTGTCGAGAATAATAAAGAATCAGTCTTTCACTCCTGACTTTTCTTGAGGCCTCACACTGGATAGGAATGACAGCAGCAGTGTGTACGTAGGAAAGAGAGAGAACACGTGATTGAAGTATCCTTAAATACAAGTCAAACAGAGATGCCCAATTAAGTACCCTGGTAGAGATGCCCGGTTAAGTACCCTGGTAAATATTTTGACAAAGTTTGTGGATGCAAATAATGGCAATCAGTGAGACAAAAGGAGAGTATATGCCAGGAATGCTAGAGTGAAGAAAGATCATAGTGCAATTCTCAGGAGGGATATAAGAAGGAGTGTAAGCCAGGCCAGCAGGTAATGTAGATGGTTGTAGGGTTCCTGTTTTGGCTGCGGTGAGGTAGGACGCTGTAGTACGACAGATTGTGCGGAACTGTTTGAAGTGACACAGTGGATTAGGGCACATAGCAAAAGTATTTGGAGAGCAGAAAATGGTGTGTGTATGTGTGTTAACCATGGCCAGCAAAATTACTTTTCTAGAATGTGTAGTCCTAGAAGCCAGTGTACAGCTTGTGGTAGGCCAGGACTTAGGCAACACCCAGAAGAACTGGACAAATAGGACAAGGAAGAACATCAGGAATGAATGTAGTTAACGTAGGTCACACAAACAGGAGTATAAAGAGAGTGCAAAAGGGTGAGTCCTATGTAACGAATCTGACTTTGGTTCAGCAAGTTCTAAAATTCAAAAAAGAATGGGACTGGAGTGACTGGCAGCAGTAGCGACAAACGAAGGAGGTAGGAGCAGAACAAAACCACAAAGTACAGCCTTAAGATTAATTTATTACACATAGTAATTTACATTATATACAAGTGAGTCAGGTCCAGGAGAGAAAACTTAAAATGACCAATTATATAACCATTACAAAATATAACAGAGGCAGCAACATGTAAAACTCACGTAGTTAAATCTTAAATACGTCAATAAACAAATCACAGGCAATACAATACACTAGCAGCATAAGACAAAAGCAGGCAGCATAATAATAAACACATCAGCAGTAAAAATAAATGATACAGCTTAAATACAAAATCAAGCAGTATAATAAATAATACATGAGCAGTAAAATAAATAACAGCCCAAGCAGCACACCACAAAAAACAGACAAACTTTGACTTGACAACTGGGTGTGGTGTGAATGGCATGTACGGAAACACCTTTGAAAGGTTAACATGAAGTGAATGGACAGAACGCATGTCATGGATTTGTGAGAAGGATTGGAAATCGTCGCCTGTGCCTGCTGTTGGAAGCTTGGAAGAATCAGTTGTGAATGCTGGAATAAGAATGGAAGGGGATGATTCCCGGACGCAGATGGGGTGAACGACAAGTACCATGTGTTATAAGAGTACAGTATAGCTTTCTGAAGAAGAAGAAGAAGAAGAAGAAGAAGAAGAAGAAGAAGAAGAAGGGTAGGACAGTGCAGCCGATGCAACAAATGATTGAAGTGAGGCTGGGTGAGCACACTAGAGGGTAGTTGTAGGTTAGGAACAAAGCAAGTATATGCTATAGATGTGATATTACACAGAGATAATAACAGTATTGTGGTGAGTGTGAGGAGGAAGGAGGGATGGCAGAGTAGTCTGGGTATGGGAAGCGATGATGAGGATAAGCGCAAGTGTTTGATGCAGTAATGGAGGAACCTGTCTGCACACGAATACAAATGTACAGAAGAGGCAGAGATAGGTTGGGAGTGATGAATACTGTTGTGAGTGGCGATGATGATGATGATGATGATGATGAAAGGTAAGTTTCAGACTATCATGAGATGACTTGTTAAGTTCAGCAAGGAAATTTCTTCTAAGGCACCTGAAGTATGGCGTCGTCTTCTCTCCTCGACAAAGAGTCCACCAATATGTGCCCAACAGTAAGGAAGGTCATTTTTATGGAATAAGGTGAATGAGTCTGGAGAGAGAAAGGCTGATGAAGCTCGTAAAGAAGGTGCGACTGTTTGCAAAGCTGAGAGGATATGATGGAATTGGGAAGCAAGTTCGTGAGTGGCTGCTTTAGGAAGCAAGTTTATGAACAGCCAAGCCGTTAACTGTTCGTAAAAACAGGACAGTTTTGAAATGGGATGGAGGAACAGAGATTGCATTTGAGAGAGTAAGAAAACAGGCGGTAAACGAGGACGTTGCAGTGGTATGCTAAAAGACTTCAGATGGGACTCTTGCCATTGCTTAGTCAATGGGTGGATGTTTCATGCATGATCAGGTTATGGGGTTCAGTGAAAGTTTTGGAAAAATGCAGAGGTGTAGTGAGCAAATAATTGACAATAGTTCAGTTTTCATTAACATTACAGTGTTAGTCAGGTTAATTGCTATCATGAACTAATACAAAATTTACCTAACAATATTTTCTGGAGGAAGAAGTCGCTGCGTTGAGTTGGGTCACAGAAGAAATCTGCAGCAATCTGTAAAAAGAATTCAGTTGTTAATAACCTCCAGAAACCAGTCATTTTTATTTCATCTACACAGAGAGTATTTCATTCTAATGGATAGCTTTTGTTTATAAATCAGCACCAGGATGAATGTTTTGTTATACAATCGCCATTTTTTAGGTCAGTGTTTCATAGCAACAAATGCAAACTGCAGTTTTCTACATGTGGAAGCCTGAGTCTTTCACACAGGACTGTTTTATATGCAAAGATTTGTATATTTCACAGCAACAACCGTATTATTCAGCACAACAGTCTTTAGATGTGAAACTGAAATCCGAAAGGAATTACTGCTTTACCTAGTCTAGTAATATTAATGGACTACGCATTAATAGCTAGATATAAAGTAAAAGTGTTACTTCCTTTCAGTGGGAGAAAGCTACCCCTAAGTAGTATACTTTTCTTTATTTAAATTTTCATCTGAAAAACCTCTTTGGACAAAGCCAACAGACTATAAACCCAAGAGGGCTCCAACGGCAAGCCA
>JANJGK010008189.1:0-27724 GCA_039081455.1 Macrobrachium rosenbergii
ATACCTTTACTCTTATGTCACCAATACTGAAGGGCCCCATTTTATTTCAGATTGAGGAACTGACTCACAAACAAAACCTCTCAAGCATGTAAAGGTCACTGCACTGAAATGAAGTACTAAGACAGAAGGGAAGCTGGACAAGTGGCTCATAGCTTCAGAACCTGGATACACTGGTTAAGTACAGCCCCCCCACCCTACTTACAAACGGATGGCTGTTTGTATGTTGAATACTTTGTAAGTTGGTTACTGTACTCTTCATGCCTATTTAAGTACACTATGATATAAAGTCAATACAGTACTGTACATTTGTTCATCATAAAACACAATACACTGTACATACAGTATTGTATATACAGAATAGGCACACACAACAAAATTTGGACTTAAGGGTGGCAAAGGGGGCCGCTCTGAACGCAGTTTTGATTTTTGATCTTGTTTGGTTGTATCTGTGAATGTTTGTAAGTTGAATGTTCATAAGTAGGGTGGTGTCTGTATGGATGTATTTAGTCACATGAAATGGAGACTGCAGTTTGTTGTACAAGCATGACTGTAATAGTAGAGAGGAAGGAAGCTGTAGTAAAAGCCCGGGTGGAAGCAGGAAAAGAATCAAGACTTTGAAGGTGGCATGGCATGTACACTTGATGTTCATGGAAGTTGTAAGGGAGCGCAAATGAAAGTTAGACTTTGAGGGAATTTTGAGTTTGGGTGTGGAGTGTTTCGAGACTACGAAGTAATTTGTACATCAGCAGCTGCTGAAGTGAAGAAGAGTTGTTGCATTGTAGGTACACTCTGTTATTTTGTAAAGGAAGTGAAAGGTTTTCACCTCCTTAAGGAGTCTCAGTACCCCTGCGTAACCACTTAACCAATAATGCAAATTTCCAAAAGTAACAAATTGCCGAAGACGCGTTGAAAGGCATTCTGAAGGAATAATTACTATACCTTGTAAGATTTTTATCAACAAATCTTGAAAAACAGGAAAGAAACTTGGTCTAATTGTCCTTATTTTTGCCAGCAGTGAGGTTTTAAAAGCTACACACCCACTGGATAACTTTTCATGTGTTTTATGCCTAGTTCCTTTACAGGTTCACCACCCATTTTGCTGAACTATTAGTGAATTTGAAAGTTGGCTTATATTATTACAGCACAAGCTCTGATGTGCAGGGCATTTGCACTGAATTAAGAATAAGGTTTATTATTATTTAAGTGCCTTTTTACCAAATCAAGAGTCAGTACATTATTATACCTTTAATATTCAGGGAATTGTTATGCAATTCTATTGAAGTGTTGGAAGTACAATATTACTAGTTAATCTTCAGGGCATTTTTTTTTCCAAATTGTGAGTCGGAAATAGTGTATTACTTAATAACTTATGATACGAAGGGGTACAGTTTTACTGAATTCCCTTTGATATTCATGAAAAAATTGTTTCACTCACTGCTGAAGTTGTCGTAAGTTGAGGTTTATTTGAAAGCGTTTTAATTGTAGCAGGAGTTTTTCAACTTGAGGTAACAGAGCACCACATTTGCTCCCTTCTGTGTTCATATCTGTCACTTCTGTGTTCATATCTGGATGGAAAACAGCAGAAGTCAAAGGTTGTATTATTATGGCATGTAAAAGATACTGCAAGATCTGGGTTTTTACAACATTGCAAAGAAATAATGATGCTCTGCAAGCTAAGAGTGAAAGAAGTTTGGGCCTGATATAATTAGGAATATTTGGGGGGAATACAGTAGACCCCCCCCTCCTATTTGCTGTTCCGGATTTGTGGCTTCACCTCGTCGCGGATTTCTCTGGAACAAATACACAATTATTTGCAGAAAATTCACCTATTCATAGTATTTTTCATAGAGAAATATTCACAAATTACTGTATTTTCATATTTTTGTGACTAAATGCACTTTTTCTGATCAAACTATGAAAATATTCAGGTATAAGCATTTTTAGAGGGTTTTCAGTATTCGCAGATTTGAGCTATTCACAGGGGATGGGGTTAGTGGTACACATCCCCCCTTGCGAATACCGGGGGTCGACTGCATTCACAAGACTTACTTTTTCTTTTTCATGCACAAAAAAAAAAAAAGTAAGTCTGGACCTTGTTCAGTTAATGATATTATTCCAAATTTTGTTAAGTTTAAAGTTTATAAAAGCTCCCCATATTATTCTCAGTTTTTTTTTCGGACACAATTAGGTATTGACTTCACTACAAAATTATGTGTACTCAAAAAGACTGTGAACGCCTTCACGGACTGTTAAGTTGGGGTGCCACTCAAGAAACTCTGAGACATCTTCATTACTGCCATTTGAATCTGTCTCAAACTACTACTGGCTGTAAAATATTTGAAACCCTGGCTCTTAGTATTATACTACAAGAGTTTTAAATATCCGGAAATATATCCAAGATCAGATCTTCAGGATCTGATTTGAATGACGTTTGTAACACCGGAATCTAAAGAGTATTTTGGGAAAACGTTCAAATACCTCTGCTCGTCTGTAATCAGTACTAAAGGACTCCATTTTATTTCAGATGAAGGCATGAAGAGCAAATGAGAAAACCTCCTAGACAGGGACATGAATCTCACTGAGCTGAAATGACAGGAAAGTCTCCTCAGGAATTGAAGGCCTTCTTGTGATATATCAGAGCGAACAACAAATAAAAAAAAGTAAGACATTGACTTGAATCTCACCGAGCTGGAATTACAGGCAAGTCTCCTCAGGAATTGAAGACTTTCTTGTGGTATATAAAAAAAATAATTAAATATTTACTAGACATACTGTACAGTTTACAGTGTAGTAACTGATAAGGTTGTGAAGTATTAAATTGTTATTTTTGGGGGAAATTTGCTTTTGAAGTTAACCTTTATTAGCATTGTCAGGACTTGATGGAGAATTTTGCTGCGTCTACCTTCTTTTTGCCTAGAGGTTTTCCTCCTTTTGCACTTTCAAAACCTGTTTACCCTCAACTTCCATTTCAACGCTGAATGACCTCATAGATCTCAGGACTTGGCCTTTGGTATAAATTGTGTATTATATTCTATTCTAACCTCTTAATGAGTGATCAAATGTACTTGAATGTGTAGGGTGAATTCACTAAGCAGTAGAGCTGGTAATCTTGACTTATTCCAGCAAGTCAAGATTCCTTTCTAAAACTGAAATCAACTTAGTCCCAGTTTGAGAATTCTGTAACTTACAGAGCCAAAAATTCCTTTCCAGAATTGAGAGAAGAATCTGTGTCCCAGTTTCAGAGAAAGAGCCGTAATTGTAGAGTCTGTGATTTTTGTGTAGGAATACCTCAACTCGGTAGACTTTTGATCTTATCAGCTACATTATTTTATGATAATATTTGCTGTGCTGCTATTTTAGATGTTGTATATTATTAGGCAAATCTTCGAAATGGAATTACTCTCAGTTATAAGACATCTAGAGAATATTCAAGCACAGGCTGTGATATAGGGTCTTTGGTACTTAACAACCTTTTTTATGTTTACTCATCAGAAAGCCAGACCCCAAAGCATCTTTTAAGTTGAGGTGTTCCTATACTTGGGAACTTCTGAGACATGCCATCATTACAGCCATTTGAATCTGTCTCTAATTACTGGCTATACAATAATGAAACTGTAACCCTTGGTTCTTGTGTGGAAGACACTTATATTTTTAATTAAATCTGACATATTTTCAGTAGTATACGTACTAGTTCTTACAGTTTTGGGTCCTGAAAACATGTATTCAGTAAATTTAGTAGCAAGCTTTGAAATGTTCTAAATCAGGCCATTATGAAGTTGAATCCCCATTTGGAGGTAGTGCTCTCAGCACACATCATGCAGTAAACTGCAGGTATTACCTAAGGTCATGTGCAGCGTCCCTTCGACCCATAGCTGCAACCGCTTTCATTCCTTATATTATACCTCCATTCAAATTCTCTTTCTTCTATCCTACTTTCCACCCTCTCATTCAAATTCTCTTTCTTCTATCCTACTTTCCACCCTCTCCTAACAGTTGTGTCAACATTTTTTCAATGCTGAATGACTTCATAGGTCCCAGTGCTTGGCCTTTGACCTGAATTTTATATTTCAGTTCCAGTTTACGAAGCGTAAGTGTTTTTAATTTGGCACATGAAAGACTGGTGAGATTGAAATCTGGTCTCTAGCTAGAGAGGAGAGATAGCTAACCACTGGGATAGACACTTTCAATAATAATTATTTAGTTGCACTAAGAGGCTCCTGTCAGTTTTGTGCAAAATTTGCAGTGTAGACTAATGTTTTTCATGACTTTTAATACTTCCTATTTGAATTGAATTTCAGAAAGGTATTCTTGATAAAACAATAATTCCTAAACTTAGTGACCCCATTTATCCCCTCTTAGTAAAAGACGTGTGTATAGGATGCTTGAAGCTTGATTGCAGATAATCATGTCCTTATTTTAAGTCAGAAGTGAAACAACCTCAATTTTCCATGTTTTAATTGTTTTTTGTTCTTCCAGGTGAATCTGCAGTTTGGCAAGGGGCTTTGCAAGCAACGGTAGTGGGTCCTCTTCCCCTATCAGGAGGAGCAAGATACCTTCTAACAGTCGTCGACCACTCCACCTGGTGGGCCGAAGCTACGCCCATCTGTACTGTTTTGACAGTACTTGAAGAAAATAGGAACGGTACAGTTACGTAAACAGGAGTGGTAGATTTTCATAAGCCCAAGTGGACAAACATTGCAAGAAAATAATCATGAGATGTTGTGTAGTGCTTTAACAAAGGTACATTTTTAATTAACATACATAAGGTGTCTGGATTAGTGTCTCATTTTGGTGGGACAAAAAGAATTGTTCAGATGGAGCCCAAGTTATGGATTTAGAGGTTTTGGTTTTGCAGAAATTAAAAATAATGATACTGTATTTAATGGAATTGTGAATTAAAGAAGAGGTATTGGAGTGTATGGACTGTCAGTGCCTCAGATCTTAGAGTACTTGTAGGGTATAAGACAAGTCAGAGAGGTGGGGACAATGTTAGTGCTAAAAGCTTTTACCAGACTGCATTAGAATGTTGCAATGTTCTTACAGATGTTATAGCCAAGCCCAAATAGTAATGATGATATTTAATTATGATACATAACTATTTATTTTACCTTGCTAATTGAAATTTACTGTAAGAAGCCTTTCACTTTTCTTAATGAAATTTGCATTGCAATAGAATGTTCAGTTACTTGTTTAAGAACTTGTATCCCATCTGTGCCCCTGTCAATTTTTATCTTACAACCCTGTAAGCCTAAAGATTTTATTGTCACAAGTCGTGATGTCATTAACTTCTTCCTCATCTTTTCAGGAAAGTAATTGCAACTTACAAGAATAAACTGGACAAGTTTGAACACAAATTATACCTTGGAATTCCACTTCTCAACCATAGAAGAAGAACACAGGAAAACACTACAATTGCAGCACTCTAATGGGCATATGTTCATGACCCAAAGGACATATGATTTTTTTAAACCTGCAGCTGGTTCAGTATTTCAGGACATATAATTTCCACATTCATATCTTCTCAATTTAGTTTTAGCCAACCGGCAGCTCATTATTATTCAGGTACCTGAAACTCATGTGGCTTAATATTACCTATTAATCATTTACGTAGACTAATTATCAGTTTAATTTCAGTTAAAACGCAAGTCAGTATGTTTTAGAGTGCATAGTTTATTTTAATATCAGCTTTCAGTTGTGTGTATTTTAAAATAAGTACAGTATTTTATTTGCACTTGAATTTCTTTGTCGGGTAGAAAGCAGTGTTCCATGATATATATTCTTAACTCCATTTTCTGATTAGTTTAACAGTAGCTATGTGGCACCACAGTTTACTAAAGGATACATAGTCTTATTTACATAAGGTTCATGAGTTTGATGTGTCAAGTACTTTAGTGCATTTCAGGATAGTTTTTGTAATTTCTTACCAGTTTGAAATTGGCTGTCAGTCAGCTCAATGTTGTTTTGGATTCATACATCATTAATGTTAATTTCTTGTGAGTTTAATATCAACTGAAAGCAATTCATTGCATTTCAAGATGCATCATTTTATTTTCACCCAAGTCTAGGATGATTTTGAAGTCGGTTACAAATAGCTCAATGCTTCAGGATACATCCTTTTTTTTTTACACAAGATTCATAACTGTTAAATATTGGAAATCAAAGAGCTCAATTAGTTTCAGGATGCAGAGTTTTCTCTTGAATTCTTTAGCTGTGTCAATATCAGCTTTCAAGTCGCTTAGTACATTTTAGGGTACATCGTTCTTCTTCTTCTTTCTCTGCATCTTTTCTGGGCCTTCTTTGATAGTTCTACCACTTAAGTAGTTCCACTTATACTTTCATTTTGATCCTGTCCAGTTTTGTTACTCCACACATCCACCTGAGTGTAATAATAGGTACATAATGTTAGAAATAAATTTATCAGCGTAAGATAAGATATTGGGTAGCTGTAGAAGCATAGACTATATTGTATCAGTAAGCTTAGTATGTCTAAGGATAATTGTTCTTTGTGAAATAGGTTTTGATATTACTGGTCAGATAGTTGACTGCTTTCAAGAAATTCATGTAGCACTTAAATTTCATTTTCAGTATCCAGTAGGTCATTGTTCAATACATACTTGCTTGGGTGAAAGTTCATGTGATTATTATTATTATTATTATTATTATTATTATTATTATTATTATTATTATTATTATTATTATTATTATTATTATTATTATTATTATTATTATTATTATTATTATTATTATTATTATTATTATTATTATTATTATTCAGTAGATGAAACCTATTCATATTGGACAAGCCCACCACAGGGGCCATTGACTTGAAATTCAAGCTTCCAAAGAATATTGAGGTGTTCATTAGGCAGAAGTAAGAAAGAAGAGATCCCACTTATTAAAAAAAAAAAATTAAATAGATAAATAGATAAAAATTGATTCAAATGCAAGAAGAATAATATTAGTGTAGTAATGCAGTAATAGTAGGTGATTCTTATTGTTTTCACTAGGTTCCCCAAAGTTCTAACATTATCAGTAGCAAATGGTTCATTAGTTAGAACTAGTTGATTTTATGAAATATCTTCATGGAAGCCGTTGTAGTTTTAAGAACAGTTTTGTGGAACCAAACCTGTGATGTATTGCCTTTGGAGAACAGGTCATATTTTCAGCTAAAGTACAAATGATTCCAGATATTTTTTCTCAGTAAGCTGCCACATAGATATTGTTAAACTAGCCTCCACCATAGTAGGGACTTGGAAGCAAAGCTCTCAAATACTCTTTGTATAACCTTAATCCACAGATTGTTTCAGTTGCTGAATATCAGAGCTTTTGAGAGTTAAATCCTTGATAGCTCTAAGATCTTGCATTACTGTAGTGTTATGTAAGCATTGGTACTTTTTAACTTTTAAGACTTAGGTTATGACAGGCTTTGCTTAATACAGGAGGAATATTACAGCTCCCACATTTTGAAATTTGGTGACTTATGGAGAACTTGTCATTATTTTCATGTGATTAAATTATACTCTGTGATTTTGTACAAAGCCTGCCATGATTATAATAATGCACCTTGTTAAACATCAAACAAATTATTGAAAGTTTTCAGCATAAATTAATTCAAAGTTTACTGCAAGTACTGATGAGTTGTGTTATCAGGGGCATTTTTATAATCACAGCATCTCTGCATATTTCAAGACACTGCTGGAATGTGAAGGGTCCAAACTGAAATTTTGTTACTGTTAAGGGAATTTGGTAATGTAGGCACAAGATTCAATAAGTAAATTGAAATTCAAAATGCTTTTTTAAAGGGAGTTGTGTACTCAAATTAAATTTGTTACTTTTAAGGTCATGTGGTTTTATACAAAACATATTTTAGGTAAATGGATCTGTAAGTAAAATCTCATTCAGATTTTAGTTTAACCCTTAAACGCTGACTGGACATATCATACGTCGACTAAAATTGTCTGTTGGGTGCTGAGTGGACGTACCGTACGTCGGCTACAAAAAATTTCAACCTTCGGCCAACTTTGACTCGACCGAAATGGTCGAAAAACGCAATAGTAAGCTAAAACTCTTACATTCTAGTAATATTCAATCATTTACCTTCATTTCGCAACATATTGGAAGTCTCTAGCACAATATTTAGATTTATGGTGAATTTTTGAAAAAAAAATTTTCCTTACGTCTGCGCGGTAACTCTGTTGAAAATTTCAGAAATTCTTTCTTCATTTTGTCGTAATTTTTGCGCCATTTTATATTAGCCGTTACATAAAGTGTTTTATATGAAAATGTGTGCAATTTCATGTAAAATACAACAAAAAACAACTCATGGTTGTAGCTTTTATCAGTTTGGAAATATTTTCATGTAAATCACGATAACTGCCAAAATTTCAACCTTCGGTCAACTTTGACTCAACCAAAATGGTAAAAAAATGCAATTGTAAGCTAAAACTCTTACATTCTAGTAATATTCAATCATTTACCTTCATTTTGCAACAAATTGGAAGTCTCTAGCACAATATTTAGATTTATGGTGAATTTAAAAAAAAAAAACTTTTTCCTTACGTCCGCGCGCGGTAACTCTGCCGAACATCTCAGAAATTCTTTCGTCATGTCGTAATGTTTGCACCGTTTTACATTAGTTGTTACATAAATTCTTATATATGAAAATGTGCGCAATTTCATGTAGAATTCAACAGAAAATAATTCAAGGTTGTAGCTTTTATCAGTTTTGAAATATTTTCTCATAAATCACGATAACTGCCAAAATTTCAACCTTTGGTCAACTTTAACTCGACCGAAATGGTCGAAAAACGCAATTGTAAGCTAAAACTCTTACATTCTAGTAATATTCAATCATTTGCCTTCATTTTGCAATAAATTGGAAGTCTCTAGCACAATATTTCGATTTAAGGTGAATTTTTGAAAAAAACTTTTTCCTTACGTTCGCGCGGTAACTCGGCCGAACATCTTAGAAATTCTTTCGTCACATTGTCATAATGTTTGCACCATTTCATATTATTCGTTATATAAACTTTTATAATATTTCGATTTATGGTGAATTTTTGAAAAAAAAAACTTTTATGTCCGCGCGTTACGAATTCATGCATCATTTTGTGATAATATTTTCTCTGTGTTGCTTTCCTTGAAAGGTTCTCACAGAGGGACTGCTTTTCCACGAAAGGCGTAAATTGGAGTACGGTTAGGTTAAAGAAGTTGAACAGCAAAGTGGAAGAGATTAAATTGATGGAAAATAAAAGAAAGATATTTGATTGACAGGGAGGGATTTGTTTTTGTTATAGGTACACTTGCCCTTAAGAATAATTCACTGTAAAGCCTTGTAAACAAGGGGCTCATGAAGTTATGTAATAACTTCATTTTGGATACTCCTGTCACTACCAAGCATTAGATCGAAATGGAAGAATGTGACGTGATTCTGATGTCTGTAACAGGATTTGAACCCTCATCCAGAGTATCAGAATGAGGTCATGTTATCCACTTGACCTTTGTTGTCAGGTAGGTAACGTGACCTTGTTCTGATACTCCAAATGCAGGTCCGACTCTTGCTGCGGACATCAGAATTATTTCATATTGTTCCATGTAGATCTAATGCTTGGTAGTTACAAGTGCATCCAAGAAAAGTGTGAAGAGTATAAGAAGTTCAGAAGGCATTGTGGCTATTATAATTACATAGATAAGTATCTGGTAAAAAGTGACCAGTAGATTCTGTGCAGTATATATAAAGTATGGTTAATCTCAGGCAATAATGAAATTTCAAAAAGTAATTGGAAATGAAATCGTAAAAGAGTTTTGTCTCAGCTTAGGAACTAAATCATTTTAGACCATGTTTCTAGTTACATTTTAACAAGATATATTTTAAATGTATGACTGGTAACTTGAATTGTTTGAGGAATTCATGTTTGTTATTCCTGAGGTGTTGATTTTTCTAAACTGTAGACGTCCCAATGTAACAGTGTCTTGACATATGGAGATTTTCTGTAATTACCGTATTTTTTTTTTTTTTTAACTTTTCATATAATTCCCATTGAAGTTCAGTAATTTAATGAAAGCAAGATTCACTTAAGTGTTATATTTAAAATTCAACTAAAATTTGAATAATGGGAAAATTATCGCAATACCAAAATATGTATGTATTGATTTGTAGAAGGACTTCTGAATTTCAACTTTGAGCTCAGTTCTTATCAGGTATTGACTTTCATTTAGCTACAAAAGGTCATTTTGTGTCTTTGTTATTTCTTAGCACAGCAGAGCAAAGTTTAAAACTATTGAAAAAATTCTATTGGCACTAAAAATCAAGAGAATTGTAACAATATACATCGTATCTTTAGTGATGGTATACTGTTTGGACATTGCAATCTAGGTTTGATAAACTGAGCTTGGAAATTCATATCTATATAAATTTTCCCCACAGGCCAACATTTTCAGGTATCTTTTTAAGGTGATTTAATGTAGACATTGTCCGTGCTTTTATCTCTCGGCTTTCCATTCTCACTAGACTTCCCTTCATGTGAATTTGAAATTACACTCTACACTTTCAAGGGCATTTCTTCAGTCTCCTGTTAAAGCTTTTACATAGAGACACTTGGCAGATTTACAGTTCAACTTGGACCCTCCAGAATTTTAGACTCTTGTGCTGTAAGAGCAGTTTTTGATCACTTGAATACTTGTCAGCAGAAAACTTCCAGGTATGCCAGAATCTTTACATAGTCATCTGAACCATCATTTCACTTTACGTACTTTGTTGAAGCTTTCTTGTATGTCATATTCTCTACTGGAGGGATCTTGAACATTTGACATGCTTTGCTGGACTGGAGACACACACACACACACACTTACTTACTTACTTACTTACTTTCAGTGTGCTTTCTTTATTTCTCCCAGACACAGGGATGAAGTACCTCAGTCTTCAAACCCTCACACTTAAATTCTTATTGTAAACTCTTTCATATGTGGACCTGAGATTGTTAGGGTATGAAATTAAGTTGAATCTTTCAGTGTGAAGATATTTGCCTTTTTTGCCCAGTTTTCCAATGAATTTTAAAGTCTTCATTTTAAATAACTAATAGAGTTTTGTGAAATGATTTAAGGTATGAATCAATTTATGGGTTTTGGTACGAAATTAGGATGAATTTTTCAATGTAAAGAAAAATGCCTTTGTCACCCAGTTTTCAAGTGAACTCTAAAGTTTTTGATTTAAATATTTGTGAGAGGTGTGTCATGTGATGTAAGTTACAAGTTTCATTTTTTATTTATTTTAATGAGAACTAGAGCAGTGTCTGTAAACATTCATCTCTAAACCTGAACAGATTAAAGGAAGTGAATTACGGCTCTTTACTAATTGATGTAAGTTGAAGTACAGAAGTCCTCATATATTTATACATTTTGTAAAACTGGAAAGACTTTTTAAAATAAAGGACTCCTTGGAGTCAGCACTGCAGTGCCTCCAGGAGGGAGTAATATGTCCTCAGCCAGAGGTAATATGAGGTCAAGTCACTTGTCAGTAACTGAAACCGATTCAAAAGGGCTGATTGTTTTTCTAAGCTGACATCAGCTGATTTGGCCAAGATGGGAAGAGCCTTATGTACTTGTATTTTCCAAGATGTGTTCAAAATGTTCTATGAACCTGTGAAAATGTTTGGAATTTAAAATGTCTAAGAAAATGTTCGGACAGGGAGTCCAATGGGGGTTGTGGTAATGGTTACCACTGAGACGAGCCTTAGGCTTACGTTCAACTGTTGTTGCTCTTTGAAGCAAATGTTTGCTTGGCATGTATTTTCCTCATGATATGGTGTAGCAAACATGTGGATTTTTAAAGCCAGAATTTTGTTTCATATGATGTACAGTTGCGCAAAAAAAGTATGTGAGTAGGTGAGAAAGTCTACAACTCAACAATGTTTTTGGTTTTGTTTGAGAATTTGTGCTGGATTCTTTTTCGTCTTGTTAGAGGAGTTGAGTGTATTTGATCTTGTACAAGAAAAGGCACAATCAAGCGAGACATGGTTATGGCGAATGTATTTTCGAAGGTGTTAACCATTGTACTGACAGTTGTAGCTGACAATTATTTCCTTAGAGCTGTGTAAAAATTGACCCTTAAATATTTCTTGTAGGGTTATTTCAGTTGTCAGAAGTATGTAAGTGTAAAATTGACTTAATTCTTAAGAAAAATTGTCATTTGTAAATTTTTATCATGAGTTGTCACATTTTACTTATAAGGCAGTTATGAGATTCCGTTTGATCAAATACTGTTTCCTGGAGAATTATAAGTAAACTTGTTGGTGTAGTACGGAAAATTTTAGCTTGCAAGGTGTCATTCACTGAGATTAGAGTCTGTCATTTTTGCTGTTTTTTTTTACTAGTTTACATATAACAGTTTCGCAAGATTATTTTAAAGCTTTGAATATTATGTATATCCTGCCAGATGTCTTATAAAGTATAAAGTTAAAAGTTAGGTTGAAAGGTGTAAAGTAAGTCTGTCAGACCTTGTAGAGAGAGTTATCCTTTTGGTCCAGCAAAACCTTTAATTATATTTCAGACGCATACTGTCTTTTCAAAAGGGGGTACCAGCTTGGGGCTCAAACGTCTTGCATCTTGGGCCAACATTCATTCGTGTACTTGAAATAAAGGAGGGATAAAATCCCACAATGATCATGTTTAGAATAAGTGTGAGAAACTTGCAAGTGTTCGTCACATCGTTAGTAATTAGACAACAATTAGAGAGTTGAGTGTTCATCCTGGAGGAACTTTGATTGAAATATGTAAATCTTTGGTCTAAAATTGATAAACAGAATCATTTGACAAGTTTCTAACAAGGCAATAAGACAGAATATGGCCTTTAACATATTGTCAAGGTTATTGTACTACATCACCAAACACCTTGCCAAAAAGCATTCTTTGATTTAGAGGCAGTGTGAGGTAATATCTAGACTTTTCTGAATGCAAAAGGTGAATGTAGAACAAATGTGTTCCCCGTCATTTAATGGGATGAGGAATCTGTCCTCATTTTTAGGTTACCTTTCTGTTGGAAGGTTTCATTGACAGGAAAATATTCCTTTAAAACCTTGGTAAGATGTAGATGAATCAGATGCTCTGGAGAAGCTAGTTGCCATTTCCTTACGGAAGTTACAAAAACCTTCGGTTTGTTGATGTGATTGTTAATTGATGTCAGATTTTCACAGGTTTCCTCTTACGGTTTGTTGACAAAGAAAGAGTCATGTAGGTTGACTGAGCTTTGTGTTAGCTCTTTAAATTGGAGAATTACATCTCTGATGTGAGGTGCTTAAATAATGGTGGCTTGGTGTACTGTTTATGAGTGTGGTCTTCAAATACTGACTTATCTCAAATTCTTGGATAGACTTGTCATCAGTAAAGTTTATTTTGCTCATTCTTAATGTTGACTTGTGTCATAGATATAGAATGAATTCATTAGTGTGTTGTATGAAACGTATGACAATGACAAACATCCTCTGCATTCTTCGTTAACTGATGTAGCTGTTTTTGCTCGCAGCGATAGGCTGGCCACTGCTGCAAACAGTTTGTCATTGTCTAGTATCAGGTTTAAGACTACTTATTTCTCCAAGAGTTTTATTTTGGATACAACTGAATATGGAATAGTTTGCTTAGTGCAGTTACTGAATCATCTGACCTCCAAATCTTCAAGATGGGAGCAAATTCATTCTTCCTTTTTCAGCTGACATCTGAATTCAGGTGTATCAGTCTTACTTTTTATTCCATCGTATGTCTTCATTTATCACCTTTTCCTATAACTTTCCTCACTGCAGGCTGATTTCCCTTTAGAGCCTTCTTGGGTTTATTATAGTCTGTTGACTCTGTCCATTAGAGTTTTCAACTGAAGAATGAAAGAAAGAAAGGAAGGAAGGATTGTTTTTGTAACATTTTGTTGCTGGGGAGAAATTGATACGAGATCTGATTTCGTTGTTTTGTCAGTATTTAGATTTATAACTTTTACAGCTTTTTCAGTGCTCCTAATTGGCCTTGGCAGGTCTTACTGGGTCAGGGTAACTGTAGAAGTCACTAGAATATCAACAGGTTTTGTAGTTCATATACTTGTTCTTGGGTAACTTTATTTAAGACACTGGTCATGGTGTAGATTAGAACTTATCCTGGTTTTTAAATTGATGTATAATATAACTCTCTAGATTTCAGTAGACTTGATGTAGATTAGAACTTATCCTGGTTCTACAGTGATTATAATACTATTATCCTGGTTCTTACATTGATTTTCAATATAACTTTCTAGATTTCAGTAGATTCAATGTAGATTAGAACATTTCCTGGTTTTTAAATTGATTTATAATGTAAGTCTCCAAATTTCAGTAGATAATTTGGAGAGGTCTTCTACATTTTGATCTTATGGAATTTTATAATACTGTAAAGGTGGAAATTTGCCATTTTTGAATAGAAATGTACGGAAGATATTATGTAGTTTGGGATTAAATACATATTATTTTGTATGGTGGTACTTTGTGTTTTAATCAAGCCCTTCCTCACAGCCCTGTACTTTGAAATTTGAAATATCAGCTTATGATAATAGTTTTGTAGTATGATAAATTAAAGAGTTGGTCCACAGGAAAGCCTAATAATGTCTAGCTTATTAAAGGTACAGTACTGTACATCATGATTAGATTTTGTTTGGTCTTGTATGGTGGTGTATAGAATATGGACGATATTAGTTCATGGTGGTGGTGTTTGTATGTATTCAAATGTTATATTATTTGGTGACAATGGACTTGGTATTTGAATGTTAGATGGTTACAGTGGATGTGGTACTTACCAATTTATGAAACTGGTGACAGTGGATTTAATACTCACCAGTTTATAGGTGACAGTGGATTTGCTACTTAGCAATTTATTGGTGACGGCGTAGTTTGGTTTTCAGAAATCATTTTGTAACAGTAGAGTTTAGTACATGATGTTCAGTCATAAATAGCTATCGGTGGTATTTGGCATACTGTGTGTGCATTGGTCCATACCAGTTGGTCAGTTTGTAACGTCTAGCTTGGGACTCATTCTGCGGATTTTTCTTTAGCTGGTATGGTCGCTATTGTCATAACATGCCGCTCAGATGTCTCAAGTTTGCGATGAAGATCACTGGCTGTATCATGATCAGTTACTTCCGCAGTGTGGGGTCTGCAGTGGGAAGTTGAAACCAACATATTCTTTGGAATCTTGAATTTCAAGTCAATGGCCCCTGTGTCTTGTTCCATGTGAATAGGTTTCATCTACCAAAATAATAAGTAATAATAATAATTATGGTGATTTCAGCTCCAGTCATTGTTCTTGATAATTTGGGACTGTGTCGTGGTTCCACAATGGTAGAATACCCATATCATCTGAGTACATAATATAAAGTTTTACAACATGGGATATGTTTGATGGTGTTTGAAACAAGTCCAGTGTTCAGAAAAATGGCCCAAGATCAACTGGGATTCAGGAAGTCTCTGGTCTTTTCAGACTTTCTCTTAGAAAGTCCATTTTCTGATGGTAGCTGTGGTTTTTAGAAAGGCTATTTTTTGAGTACGTGGTACTTTCAAATTTCAAGATACTCTTTGTATACTGTTTGAGGTTTCTTGTGGTGTTTCACACTGAAGAAGTTTGTCTTTCCTGACACTTGCAGTTAGAAAGGTTATTGTGTGATATTTCCTCCTTATTGTCAGTTGCATTGGACATTACTGCTGGGTGTTTAAAACCTTGTTCCTGAGAAATTTAGATGTAATGCCACAGTAAATGTCTTTATATGTGTCACTTTTTCCTGAGAAATTTAGATGTAGTGCCACAGTAAATGTCTTTATATGTGGCAGGCCACAGCAGTAATGTTTGTTTTGTTTTTTAAATACAGAGTTGAATAATAATTTGGCTCATTACTGCAATGTAACAAACTGCACTGTGTAGTTTTTATTGCCTCATAGCAGCTGTACAACCTAAGAAATTGTGCTGTACAGTTTTGTGGCAATCAGAGACTTTTTATCCGTAATGATTTGTATAGAATCCTTTTTTAAAATAAGTACTAATGTAGATTCTTTTTTTTACAGACACCACAAGCTGCAGGACCTACAGTTGTTTAGCTTTTAAGTCATTTCTATAGATCCATAAAGACAGTTTGATGCAGTTCAAGCCGTCTGACTTACTTTCTAAAACAGGAAATAAGTGCTCTAATATTGATGCCACTGCGTTTAACAAAGAGCTTTTTTTTTTTTTTTTTTACCTTCGTATCACTAAATTCAGATATGGCATTTGATGAATTAGTAAAGCCAGTTCTCTAACATACAACGTAGATAAGAACTTGCCCATAGCAAAACTATTAAGTGATCTATTATTTTATATGTATCGTTTTGAGATAAATTGTAAACATCATTAAAAAAAAAGTATTGCTTTGATAGTAAATTAAGATAGCAAAATCAGGAAGTCAAAATACTCGTAGTGGTAGAAATTCAGAATTGCAAAGTAAGCACTTTAGATTATGTTTTGCTAGGTAGTATGTAAGAATCATGACATTGATAGCCTTAGTTTAAGACTGCAGGTTTGTTAGCTATGAAAAATAAAGATTTGTCAACTGAGCTTAATGATGTAAACTCCATTCTGCTTGTATGAAAATCATCATTTCATTTTTTCATTAGTGTACTAACACGAAAAACAAAAATCTTGTCAAATTTTTAGGAAGTGAGATTATAGTATGTGTTCAGATGTGACTTGGGCTGTATCAAATGGGTTTTGTGGGTGTATTGAAATGACTTAAAATTCGGTGATAATGACCAGACTGCTGTTTGGACTAAGAAGATGGATGTCGAGGAAAATCGTATTGTGTTCGACCTTCAGCCATTGAAATCGGTAAGTTTACAAATATTGTTTACGAATATGAACTATGTTTTTCTTCTCTGGTTTGGTAATCTTGAAAATAGCTCATTAATCTATCAATAAATTAAGGGTCAATACAATTTCAAAAGTATTTACATTATTTGATGGATCAGTCAATGCTATAATTGGTGTCTGTCTGTCTGGTTTTTTATATATATATATATTTCATATGTACTATTTGATGGATGAGTCAATGCTATAATTGGTGTCTGTCTGTCTGGTTTTTTATATATATATATATATATTTCATATGTACAAGCATGGAACTCAAGGTGGGAATAAGTCAGTAAGGTTTATGCAGTATATACTGAAACTTTTCTTTACCCTCCAGAGGTGGTATCAAATTCAGCAATAAATAAGGGAGTAGGGTTAGGAACTGTAACTTTGGAGTAACATTTGGATCTTTAGCCTGTAGAAAATGCTATATCAAATCTGTAAGAGGGTTGATTCCACTAGTATTTGCATATTTGGTCATCATGTAGACAATTAGGTGATTGGATCTTGATCAGCATTTGAAGGCAAATATTCTTGACAGGTGGCAGTGTACAGGGTATGTCGTAACAGGTTTTAAGCATTAAAAATAATGCAATTAGTTCCATATAAATGCTGCAAAAAAAAAGAATGCCTTATATTGTGTCTTTTGTATTTGCAAAATAACATTCTGAAACTGTCTGATACTGTGTCAAGTATCACTGGCTCTCTCGTTCTCTCTGTTTTAGTCCCAAATACCTTCTTTGTTGAAGCCCCTAATTTCAAGTGGTCAAAGTACAAAGATGAGATGTTCTACTCATTCGGTCAAGAGTTCTAAAGATAGGAAGTTATTTAGGTATCAAAACATATATATCACTGGT
Organism: Macrobrachium rosenbergii; assembly: GCA_039081455.1. NCBI lineage: Eukaryota > Metazoa > Arthropoda > Malacostraca > Decapoda > Palaemonidae > Macrobrachium > Macrobrachium rosenbergii. The sequence continues at coordinate 17,739 of JANJGK010008189.1, forward strand.
GGAGAGTATCAACTCTGTTGATTGTGTTTTGCAAAGGTCTGTGCATTCTAGTAATACTACTACAGTATCATTGCAAAATTATAGGAATCCCTATCGGGGGTAGTGGTGCACTGTAGGCATCACTTAAGGTTCTTTGCAATATCCTTTTGGCCCCCCAGCCACAACCCCTTTTATTACTTTTACTGTACCTCCGTTCCTAGTCTCTTTCTTCTGCCATATTTCCCACCCTTCCCTAACAGGTTTTTCATGTGCAACTGTGAGGTTTTCATCTTGTTACACCTTTAAAATTGGAACCTCAAAACTTAGAGTGAAGGCACAATGCATTCTACCCTAAAGCAGTTATCCTTGTCTTTTATCATTTAATTACATTTTTATCTTTATTTATTATTGGGTCAATTTATTTGTTCTTGTCTAATAACTGCTGTCTTCTTTCTGTATTTCCTGTTACCTTCTGTCACTCCTTTCAAACGAGCACCGTATTCCTTGAAAGGGTGAATTTCAAGTCAATGGCCGAGTGGGCTTGTTCCTTATGGAAAGGGTTCTTCATCTTCTGAATAATGGTAATAGCAGAGAGGCAAGTCCACAGTTATGTATATGTACATATATTTAAAGAAAAACCTGTACAGAAAGCTTTCAGGAAACTGTTCAATTCCCCTTTTCAATCTGATTGAAAAGGGGAATTGAACAGCTTCCTGAAAGCTTTCTGTACAGGTTTGTCTTTAATTATATGTACAGCACATATGTGGATTTGTTTCTCCATTTCAAGACCCATGCTACTATGAGTATTATTTAAAAAATAATATGTAATGATAATTTACTCTCAATTTCCATTTTAGCACTGAATGACCTCAGTTCCCAGTGCTTGGCATTTGGCCAGATTTGATATTCCTGTTCCCCCACGGGCAGAGATTTTCTCCGGGAATTAAGAACAAGGAAATACTAAGAAATATTGCTGTGTTGAATCTTTGAAGATTTCCTCATGAACAAGGTTTTTTGTAGCATGTCTGCGGCCCCTAGCTACAACCCCTTTCATTCCTCTTAGTGTACCTCCGTTCATATTCCCTTCCATCTTACTTTCCGCCCCCTCCTAACAGTTGTTTCATTGTGCAACTGCTTTGAGGTTTCCCCCCTTTTATATCTTTTAAAACCTTTTCACACACGATTTCCCTTTCAGCGCATGGCGTTCGGCCTAAATCTTATTTTCCACTCCAACGTGAAGGTGTCCTCTCTTACTTTCCTTGCTTGGTGAATTGGAGTTGGAGACCACTGTAGCTTTTGAGGGGTGTGTCTTTTATTACCCAAAGACTGCCAACTTTTCATGAAGACAGCAGCACCATATTGGCAAAAGGATACATAACCCTCTTTCGCCATTACTCCCGTTAATGCTTCCTTGTAGGGGTTTTAGTGCCATCAGTGTACCTCACATGGTGCACTGTAGGCATCCCTTCAACCCTTAGCTGCAACCCCTTTCATTCCTGATGCTAATTCTCCTTGCATTTGAATACATTTTGGAAGCTTGAATTATAAGTCGGTGGCCCCTGTGGCTTAGTTCCACATGAAAAGGCTTCATTTTCAAAATAAGAATGATAATAATCATTTTACTATTCCTTCATTCATATTCTCTTTCTTCCCTCTTACTTTGCACCCTCTCCAAACAATTATTCCCTCATTTTCAGTGTTGAATGAGTTCATAGGTCCCAGCACTTGGGGTCTGGCCTAAATTTTATATTTCAGCTCCAGTTCCATTAATGACTTTGTACACCCCACCTCCCTTATTAGGCCCTATGCATGTATAAGCAAACTTCATTCATGTTTTATGACCCTTCTTCCTGATTTTATCCTCCCATGCAACTCATTTCTTAGACGTCTTTGCGGTGTGCTCAAAGTGGACTGTACGTCAAAGCAAAATTGACTCTGCCTCCACTAAAGGCAGGAAGGACAGCATACTCGTTACTTCTGAAGCCCAAAGCAGAAATGAGTCTTCAACAGGGTCAGTTGAGCTATTAACTAGATACTGTACAGGTAACACCTTTGGGGGGGCTTGGCCTTCCTCATAATGAACAGTGCTGTTACAACAAAGACCGTATATGCGCCTCGTGTGGTGCACTGTAGGCATCACTTGAGGTTCTTTGCAGTTTCTCTTCCATGACCCTTAGCTGCAACCCCTTTCATTGCTTTTGCTGTACCTCTCTTCATATTCTTTTACCTCCTCCTTACTATTATTATTATTATTATTATTATTATTATTATTGTTCCAAAGACGAACCCTATTCATACAGAACAAACCCACCACAGGGGCCACTGACTTGAAATCCCAGCTTTCAAAGAATATCAAGGTGCTCATTTGAAAGAAGTAATAGAAAGTACAGTAATGAGAAATGCAGAAAGAGATCTGTTATTAGAAAAACAGATAAATTAGCAAATTAATCGATAAATAAGAATGAAAGTAAAATATTAAAATGCAAATTGAATTGTATTAGGGTAGCAATGCATTGCATCTTTGCTTGAACTGCTGAAGTTCCAGTTGTATGACATCCTCATGGAAACGGTTCCACAGTCCAATGGTGTGAGGAATAAAGGACTTGTGGAATTGAGAAGTATGACAGTGAGGCACACTTACTGCATATTGGTGCTGCTGTTAAAATCCAACTTATGAGAAAGTGACAAATGAAGAAGAGATCATCCGTCAATGGTCCAAGTCATAATTGCCAATAATCTATCTGTTAGGGTTTGCATTGTATTCAACTAACACTTTGCAGTACTAATAACTAACTGTCTTGTTCCTTAGGTCCCTGAGTGTCACCCACGATATATATAGGAGACGGAAGCTGAGATTTTTCTACAGCAGTATAATAATGTGGCCAATTGTCGCTTAATAATGGTAAGGAACATACAGTACATATCACTTTTCATTTCCAAAGCAAAGCTAAATAAGCTTATGGTTTAAATCCAGTATAATTGAAGATTTTGATAATAAAAACTAATATTTAATTATTGTCACTCACTAGTCTAGTTCTTTGGGAAAGGGAAGACAATATATCATGGTAATGAACCCTGATCTTTTGCAAGAACCCTCAAAGCTTTCAAGGATGAAGTCAAAATATTTTGTGACTTTACTTTTCATTATTTCAGCCAAAGCACTTATGCTCGTATGGACTGGGCCAGCTTCCACAAAGGCCTGGCTTGTTAGCAACCATATGAGAGACACTTTAGAGCTACAATGTCAAGAGACATTTGCCCAGTGCCACTTGACGGAGTAACTAGAGAAACAGTCAAGAGTAGTAGTAGTGGCTTTTCAGTGCTGGCCGTGCAAAGAGAGTCGCGCTGCTTCCTTCCTCCGTTACAGTTATTTGTCTCTACAGTATCAGACTTTGATTCAAACTTAACAGGGTCTCCTCCTCATTCTGCTGTTGTGAGTATCCTCATAAATTGAAACCTTTCTTATGATTTATATGAGTTAGGGTTTTTGTAATGAAAAAACTAAATGTTAAAAATTTAATAGACTTATGCAGCATGTCTCTATAGCTATTGATTAGCTTGTGAACTTTTAAACTGTTATAGTTAATAAAAAAAATTGATCTTCAAGTTAATTATAACCTCTTAATGGCTTATCTTGTATAGGTGTAAGGCTCTGATTCAGCATTGTAAGGACTTGATAAATGATCGATTACAGGCATTCCAATTTAAGCAATTGCATTTTGTAGACTCACATTATATTAAGGTCTGTGACACACTGTCAGAACAGTATTACTATAGAACCCCCAGATGCTGAGGCCCTTTTTGTGGGTTATGTATATGAAAGAGGAACTGTCTGAATCTAACTGACATTACCCAGATTTTTACCCAAGCTTTATACTGAAGTGTTGGGAATACAATACTATTGGTTAATGTTCGGGGCAATTTTTGCCAGATTAATGAGACAGGACTAGTTTATGACTTAATTACCTATGATACGAAGGGGAGTTTTATTGAAGTCTTTGATATCTGTGGCAATATTGTTTCTCTACTAAAGCCTTCCTAAGTTCTAGTTTACTGTAAAGTGTTGTAATTATGATATGAGTTTTTAACCTTGAGGTAACAGAGTACCACATTTCATCACTTCTTTATTAATATCTGGATAGAAATTTGCATCAGTGGAAGGTCATATTAGTATAGCTTGTATAAGACACTTCAAGCTCTAGTTTTTAAGACTGTTGGCAAAAAACATGAGTGATGCTATATGCAAGATTAAAGCAAGAGGTTTTTGGCTAAATGTGACATCACAATCATAAGAAGATTTAAGGAAAGTATTCAAAATACCTTTACTCTTATGTCACCAATACTGAAGGGCCCCATTTTATTTCAGATTGAGGAACTGACTCACAAACAAAACCTCTCAAGCATGTAAAGGTCACTGCACTGAAATGAAGTACTAAGACAGAAGGGAAGCTGGACAAGTGGCTCATAGCTTCAGAACCTGGATACACTGGTTAAGTACAGCCCCCCCACCCTACTTACAAACGGATGGCTGTTTGTATGTTGAATACTTTGTAAGTTGGTTACTGTACTCTTCATGCCTATTTAAGTACACTATGATATAAAGTCAATACAGTACTGTACATTTGTTCATCATAAAACACAATACACTGTACATACAGTATTGTATATACAGAATAGGCACACACAACAAAATTTGGACTTAAGGGTGGCAAAGGGGGCCGCTCTGAACGCAGTTTTGATTTTTGATCTTGTTTGGTTGTATCTGTGAATGTTTGTAAGTTGAATGTTCATAAGTAGGGTGGTGTCTGTATGGATGTATTTAGTCACATGAAATGGAGACTGCAGTTTGTTGTACAAGCATGACTGTAATAGTAGAGAGGAAGGAAGCTGTAGTAAAAGCCCGGGTGGAAGCAGGAAAAGAATCAAGACTTTGAAGGTGGCATGGCATGTACACTTGATGTTCATGGAAGTTGTAAGGGAGCGCAAATGAAAGTTAGACTTTGAGGGAATTTTGAGTTTGGGTGTGGAGTGTTTCGAGACTACGAAGTAATTTGTACATCAGCAGCTGCTGAAGTGAAGAAGAGTTGTTGCATTGTAGGTACACTCTGTTATTTTGTAAAGGAAGTGAAAGGTTTTCACCTCCTTAAGGAGTCTCAGTACCCCTGCGTAACCACTTAACCAATAATGCAAATTTCCAAAAGTAACAAATTGCCGAAGACGCGTTGAAAGGCATTCTGAAGGAATAATTACTATACCTTGTAAGATTTTTATCAACAAATCTTGAAAAACAGGAAAGAAACTTGGTCTAATTGTCCTTATTTTTGCCAGCAGTGAGGTTTTAAAAGCTACACACCCACTGGATAACTTTTCATGTGTTTTATGCCTAGTTCCTTTACAGGTTCACCACCCATTTTGCTGAACTATTAGTGAATTTGAAAGTTGGCTTATATTATTACAGCACAAGCTCTGATGTGCAGGGCATTTGCACTGAATTAAGAATAAGGTTTATTATTATTTAAGTGCCTTTTTACCAAATCAAGAGTCAGTACATTATTATACCTTTAATATTCAGGGAATTGTTATGCAATTCTATTGAAGTGTTGGAAGTACAATATTACTAGTTAATCTTCAGGGCATTTTTTTTTCCAAATTGTGAGTCGGAAATAGTGTATTACTTAATAACTTATGATACGAAGGGGTACAGTTTTACTGAATTCCCTTTGATATTCATGAAAAAATTGTTTCACTCACTGCTGAAGTTGTCGTAAGTTGAGGTTTATTTGAAAGCGTTTTAATTGTAGCAGGAGTTTTTCAACTTGAGGTAACAGAGCACCACATTTGCTCCCTTCTGTGTTCATATCTGTCACTTCTGTGTTCATATCTGGATGGAAAACAGCAGAAGTCAAAGGTTGTATTATTATGGCATGTAAAAGATACTGCAAGATCTGGGTTTTTACAACATTGCAAAGAAATAATGATGCTCTGCAAGCTAAGAGTGAAAGAAGTTTGGGCCTGATATAATTAGGAATATTTGGGGGGAATACAGTAGACCCCCCCCTCCTATTTGCTGTTCCGGATTTGTGGCTTCACCTCGTCGCGGATTTCTCTGGAACAAATACACAATTATTTGCAGAAAATTCACCTATTCATAGTATTTTTCATAGAGAAATATTCACAAATTACTGTATTTTCATATTTTTGTGACTAAATGCACTTTTTCTGATCAAACTATGAAAATATTCAGGTATAAGCATTTTTAGAGGGTTTTCAGTATTCGCAGATTTGAGCTATTCACAGGGGATGGGGTTAGTGGTACACATCCCCCCTTGCGAATACCGGGGGTCGACTGCATTCACAAGACTTACTTTTTCTTTTTCATGCACAAAAAAAAAAAAAGTAAGTCTGGACCTTGTTCAGTTAATGATATTATTCCAAATTTTGTTAAGTTTAAAGTTTATAAAAGCTCCCCATATTATTCTCAGTTTTTTTTTCGGACACAATTAGGTATTGACTTCACTACAAAATTATGTGTACTCAAAAAGACTGTGAACGCCTTCACGGACTGTTAAGTTGGGGTGCCACTCAAGAAACTCTGAGACATCTTCATTACTGCCATTTGAATCTGTCTCAAACTACTACTGGCTGTAAAATATTTGAAACCCTGGCTCTTAGTATTATACTACAAGAGTTTTAAATATCCGGAAATATATCCAAGATCAGATCTTCAGGATCTGATTTGAATGACGTTTGTAACACCGGAATCTAAAGAGTATTTTGGGAAAACGTTCAAATACCTCTGCTCGTCTGTAATCAGTACTAAAGGACTCCATTTTATTTCAGATGAAGGCATGAAGAGCAAATGAGAAAACCTCCTAGACAGGGACATGAATCTCACTGAGCTGAAATGACAGGAAAGTCTCCTCAGGAATTGAAGGCCTTCTTGTGATATATCAGAGCGAACAACAAATAAAAAAAAGTAAGACATTGACTTGAATCTCACCGAGCTGGAATTACAGGCAAGTCTCCTCAGGAATTGAAGACTTTCTTGTGGTATATAAAAAAAATAATTAAATATTTACTAGACATACTGTACAGTTTACAGTGTAGTAACTGATAAGGTTGTGAAGTATTAAATTGTTATTTTTGGGGGAAATTTGCTTTTGAAGTTAACCTTTATTAGCATTGTCAGGACTTGATGGAGAATTTTGCTGCGTCTACCTTCTTTTTGCCTAGAGGTTTTCCTCCTTTTGCACTTTCAAAACCTGTTTACCCTCAACTTCCATTTCAACGCTGAATGACCTCATAGATCTCAGGACTTGGCCTTTGGTATAAATTGTGTATTATATTCTATTCTAACCTCTTAATGAGTGATCAAATGTACTTGAATGTGTAGGGTGAATTCACTAAGCAGTAGAGCTGGTAATCTTGACTTATTCCAGCAAGTCAAGATTCCTTTCTAAAACTGAAATCAACTTAGTCCCAGTTTGAGAATTCTGTAACTTACAGAGCCAAAAATTCCTTTCCAGAATTGAGAGAAGAATCTGTGTCCCAGTTTCAGAGAAAGAGCCGTAATTGTAGAGTCTGTGATTTTTGTGTAGGAATACCTCAACTCGGTAGACTTTTGATCTTATCAGCTACATTATTTTATGATAATATTTGCTGTGCTGCTATTTTAGATGTTGTATATTATTAGGCAAATCTTCGAAATGGAATTACTCTCAGTTATAAGACATCTAGAGAATATTCAAGCACAGGCTGTGATATAGGGTCTTTGGTACTTAACAACCTTTTTTATGTTTACTCATCAGAAAGCCAGACCCCAAAGCATCTTTTAAGTTGAGGTGTTCCTATACTTGGGAACTTCTGAGACATGCCATCATTACAGCCATTTGAATCTGTCTCTAATTACTGGCTATACAATAATGAAACTGTAACCCTTGGTTCTTGTGTGGAAGACACTTATATTTTTAATTAAATCTGACATATTTTCAGTAGTATACGTACTAGTTCTTACAGTTTTGGGTCCTGAAAACATGTATTCAGTAAATTTAGTAGCAAGCTTTGAAATGTTCTAAATCAGGCCATTATGAAGTTGAATCCCCATTTGGAGGTAGTGCTCTCAGCACACATCATGCAGTAAACTGCAGGTATTACCTAAGGTCATGTGCAGCGTCCCTTCGACCCATAGCTGCAACCGCTTTCATTCCTTATATTATACCTCCATTCAAATTCTCTTTCTTCTATCCTACTTTCCACCCTCTCATTCAAATTCTCTTTCTTCTATCCTACTTTCCACCCTCTCCTAACAGTTGTGTCAACATTTTTTCAATGCTGAATGACTTCATAGGTCCCAGTGCTTGGCCTTTGACCTGAATTTTATATTTCAGTTCCAGTTTACGAAGCGTAAGTGTTTTTAATTTGGCACATGAAAGACTGGTGAGATTGAAATCTGGTCTCTAGCTAGAGAGGAGAGATAGCTAACCACTGGGATAGACACTTTCAATAATAATTATTTAGTTGCACTAAGAGGCTCCTGTCAGTTTTGTGCAAAATTTGCAGTGTAGACTAATGTTTTTCATGACTTTTAATACTTCCTATTTGAATTGAATTTCAGAAAGGTATTCTTGATAAAACAATAATTCCTAAACTTAGTGACCCCATTTATCCCCTCTTAGTAAAAGACGTGTGTATAGGATGCTTGAAGCTTGATTGCAGATAATCATGTCCTTATTTTAAGTCAGAAGTGAAACAACCTCAATTTTCCATGTTTTAATTGTTTTTTGTTCTTCCAGGTGAATCTGCAGTTTGGCAAGGGGCTTTGCAAGCAACGGTAGTGGGTCCTCTTCCCCTATCAGGAGGAGCAAGATACCTTCTAACAGTCGTCGACCACTCCACCTGGTGGGCCGAAGCTACGCCCATCTGTACTGTTTTGACAGTACTTGAAGAAAATAGGAACGGTACAGTTACGTAAACAGGAGTGGTAGATTTTCATAAGCCCAAGTGGACAAACATTGCAAGAAAATAATCATGAGATGTTGTGTAGTGCTTTAACAAAGGTACATTTTTAATTAACATACATAAGGTGTCTGGATTAGTGTCTCATTTTGGTGGGACAAAAAGAATTGTTCAGATGGAGCCCAAGTTATGGATTTAGAGGTTTTGGTTTTGCAGAAATTAAAAATAATGATACTGTATTTAATGGAATTGTGAATTAAAGAAGAGGTATTGGAGTGTATGGACTGTCAGTGCCTCAGATCTTAGAGTACTTGTAGGGTATAAGACAAGTCAGAGAGGTGGGGACAATGTTAGTGCTAAAAGCTTTTACCAGACTGCATTAGAATGTTGCAATGTTCTTACAGATGTTATAGCCAAGCCCAAATAGTAATGATGATATTTAATTATGATACATAACTATTTATTTTACCTTGCTAATTGAAATTTACTGTAAGAAGCCTTTCACTTTTCTTAATGAAATTTGCATTGCAATAGAATGTTCAGTTACTTGTTTAAGAACTTGTATCCCATCTGTGCCCCTGTCAATTTTTATCTTACAACCCTGTAAGCCTAAAGATTTTATTGTCACAAGTCGTGATGTCATTAACTTCTTCCTCATCTTTTCAGGAAAGTAATTGCAACTTACAAGAATAAACTGGACAAGTTTGAACACAAATTATACCTTGGAATTCCACTTCTCAACCATAGAAGAAGAACACAGGAAAACACTACAATTGCAGCACTCTAATGGGCATATGTTCATGACCCAAAGGACATATGATTTTTTTAAACCTGCAGCTGGTTCAGTATTTCAGGACATATAATTTCCACATTCATATCTTCTCAATTTAGTTTTAGCCAACCGGCAGCTCATTATTATTCAGGTACCTGAAACTCATGTGGCTTAATATTACCTATTAATCATTTACGTAGACTAATTATCAGTTTAATTTCAGTTAAAACGCAAGTCAGTATGTTTTAGAGTGCATAGTTTATTTTAATATCAGCTTTCA